>JAVQKG010376321.1:0-13197 GCA_036025885.1 Hypseleotris bucephala | reverse complement strand
ATTTTTAACCAAAAAATATGGCGAAATTAGATTTTTCTCAGACTGTTTTAGTAAGATCTACATAACTAAAAGACTAAATAAGTTATCCAAAATCCCCTCTGTAATTTTTTTGTCATCTATAATATGTCAACAAAATAAACCAATAATTTTAAACCTGGATCAATCCATCATAGAGATTTTTTTCCTGTAAAAGTGTGCGATTTTGGTCATTTTTACACATAAAATGAATAATTTCTCAATGAAAACATGAAATGACTGAAAACTTGCAATACATTTTTTTCTTACACATATGTCAGTAATTTGCAGGAAAAGTTTCAAATTGGTGACTCTAAATTTGAATTTTGCAGTGTCTCGCCTTAATTCATTTAATTGAAGGTGGATTAATTTTCTTTACCTTTAATTGGTTGTTATCAAAACTGTATCTAATTTTAGTCAGACTTTTTGACAACCTCTTTTCTAATATCGTGCAGCTCAATTGAATATGAATACAAGCCGATTTAAAACCATCTTGTCACAAATGTACACCTTACTCTGACAAACAGACGGCATTATGTGTGTCATCTTTTCCCCTGGGTGAGTCAATAGGTGCCATATGACAGTGGCTCACCCATCAACTGGTGCCATGGCTGGGAGTGAGTGCTGCTGGAAATTTGCTTAAAGCCTACACCAATTAACTTCAACATGACAGATCTAGGCAGCCAATGAGTGAGCGCTTTGCCTTCTCACCGCCTGCCCCGCTCGGTGGGTACAGAAGGCGAAGCTCAGCTGTTAGACTGATGGCACACACTGCGTTTTTGTGTGTTTGTTGTGTTTTGTCTTCACACACACACACACACACACAAGCATTGGGAGTACATTTGTGTTTCTATGTGAAAAAAGGGATGTGGGTGTATAAAGTCTGCAGTGATTCGGGCCGTGCGCTCTCGCCCTTAATGATGATGTCAATCTGTGAAAATGCACGCACACATTGGAGCTGTCAGGGCCCCATCCATCAGAGAGGGGTTTGTCAAAGGAGCCCGAGCCTAGATTAACGAGGCGGGGACAATGACGGCGGGGCCCATTTGCATAGAAAATTACCCTCATCTTTAGGAAAGTGATAGTGCCAACAAACAGGCTGATGACAATGGGGATGTTAGCCATGTTGCAGGAAACCTTCTCAAGCTCTGTTTTGCTATTTAACTTGATAGTAGGAGTATGATTATGAGATAAGATTGTTAGTATTATTGGATCACAACAATTATTCAAACTTTTCGACTGTTGTGAATAGAGGCTAACAAAATGACACCCACTGGCCACTTTTCAGGTAGAAATATTGACCTCCTTGTGAACTAAAAATATCAGCATCAATTCAATTTATTTAGTGTTGCACTATGTTCAGTGCAAACCTTCAGAAATGCAAACCTAGTGTCATAAAGAAGTGACTTTATTTTTTTGAGTTTTGAAAAAATTGGTGGTCTAGGATGTTTGCAGTGCACACAACTATGTATAATGTTTACAAGCTCTTGCATTAAAGTGTCCAGTGTGTTACGTTTTGGATTCGATAACAGTTATTCTCATTTTTTGATTGAAATAAAAACAATGGAATCAACAAAACAACCTTTATTTAGGCTTTTGTTACTGGCCAAAACTGAAACATGCAACTAAAGTTAACCCTGCTGCCTGCCACACTCTCCTTTCATCTTGTATGTTTGTTGTTTTCTTTCCCAAATGAGACAGTGATGAATCAAGTGGTTTTAGCCCCATTTTATGAACTCCTCTAAGAATCCACAGTTAGTCCATCTATAGCTTTGTCCCCAGTGAGTGCTCCTCCCTCTTCGGCCTGCTCCATTGTCAGCCAAAGGAGACAATGGTTAAAGCTACATATTAACTGGGCCTGTTGTTGAGAGCGGTTGCCTTTCTGCTGCCAGCTGGCTGAATTGGCTCACTTTCTGACAAACAGGACAGTGAGGGTCAGGTCACCTGCCGGGACAGGCCAGAGTACATTAGGGCCGAATGGGAGCGAGTGTGAAAGAGGCTGTTAAAGGGAGAATTGTTTGCAGCTAAAGTCGGGAACGCAGAGTGGTGGGAACTGCAGATCTACAGACAGTTTGGTGAATGGCAGTAAGTGAGTGCGAGTTTTGTTGACATCTACATTTGCACCTGTGTAAAAGAGAAAGTGGCTGCACGCTCTATGTGTCATTGTGTTTGTCCTTTGAGCGCCACGAGACAAAGTGTGTTAGTGTGTGTGCGGTGGCAGGGGGCCTTCCTCTGTGAGCCAGAGCGGGACAGTTAAGGTGTCATGGCCGTGATGGAGAGGCCGCTCCTTCACAGGAGGCCAGCAGCTGCCAGCTTTTCAGCAGCTTGTGTCCAGGATGCCACATAAGTTAGTGGTCAGAGGTTTGGGTAACGCAAGAAGAAAAGATCGAACAGGAAGAAGATTTACGGAGAAGGTCAAAAGTTAGAGGTCAAAGTGTGGAAGGTCACAGGTGCATTCTACTTTCTCGGCACACTAAAACACATTCTAAAAACTCTTTTAAAACAAAAGTGTAATGCAGTAGCTTTCTTAATTGTCATGCCATTTTTAAGCTGCCACCCTGCCACAACACAAATAAAATAAAATAAAACTAGCATTTTGACTTTAACTATTAAAAACTGACTGCAAGAAAAACACAACTAAAACCTTTTCTTATTACCCAATATTTCATAAATTAATATTTAATTGCATGAATAATTATCAATGACTGAGGGACTCCATCTAAATTGAAATGCCACATTTTACAGTCTAAATATAACAAAAAAATCTATTATGTAAAAAACAATATCGACTTTCCACTAAAATAGGAACATTGCTTGAAACCATCCTTTTTGTTAAAGCTGACCTTTATTCCTTCAAATCCTCGTTGGAGAAACCTACAACAGTATTTAAGGCCAGCAAATAAATAAATAGCGTCATTAATCACTTCTAGATCAGAGTCAACACTTTAGCACCCTGACAGACAACTTGGCGTCGCCCCTTATTACACTGTCATGGACCAATAAACATCGGTGCCAGAGACACTCCACCAATCAAACATCTGGTATGTGCAGGTCGTTAGGGAGGCCGGCCAATCACATCGCTCGCTCACACAGGGGGGCGAGTCGGCTCTGTGCCCAGACCCTCCTAATCTCACCAATGGGAATGCAGCACTCCTTGTAATCCAATTAAAGGAGCGTAAGCGGTTTGTTAGACACTGTGTGTTAATGTAAGCACTATCCAATATACTGTGGGCTGGGGATACACTGTGGTCTATACACCTGCAGGGGCTGCTCTGGTAATATCTGGATCAGCACATTTCCATGGTATTTGCTTTGGCCTTTTGGAGTCTCATTTGTACCATCTCAAACCAGGCTTGTGAACACAGCAGAGGGGGAAAGGCCTATAGCACTCTGAATGATAATACTGCTGACCTCTGGTTATTCTCTTTCTCCTGAGCTGATGACAAAGACAAAAGAGCTTTTAATAAAACAAGATGAACAAAGGTCATCTGCAAAGTCACTGTTCACCTGTGCACTCTTTAGTTTGTTTAAGGACGGGACACCAAGGCCAAGAAAACTCTTCTACAGTATATGCAGTTGCACTATTTCAGCTTCATTGTAATGCGTGTCCATTCAGCATGTGTATATAGACTTGTGCATCTTAATTGCCTTTCTAAGCAGCTTTTAATAACTGTAGATTTACAGCATCTGTAGTCCGTGCAGATGTAAAGTTGTATTATTGTGTTTTCTCACAATGGTGCCAGGTCGGATCTAGCCTGTGAACACACCGCATCACATCAAGGAACTTAATTATATCTTCCTTTTCTCTCTTCCTAGATGCACCGAATTGAACTTAATTAGATGCTACATCACCTCAGTGTGGGGCTGTGTGGCAAATCTTATTAAGAAAAAGCCGTGTGTTTCTGCAAAGCGCTCTGATTCCTTTACATCTTGGCGTCTGTAGGATAAAACCCCAGCGAGGCGTATTCTCCAGCCCCTGTAACTAATGACGCCGCTGCCCAGATCTGACAGTGAGCTGTGTCTGTATATTGTGCTTAATATCATAATAATAATGAGAGCAAATTAGAACAATCAATTTCCATGGCTGGTTGTTGATTGGAGGAGAAGGTGGAAGTGACAGGAGGGTATCCATCATCCGCGGCCAGTCACATTAAGGAGAGCGCCGTGGAGCGGGTGGGCGGAGCTGGGGGCCAGACGCAGCCAATCAGAAAAGAAGGGACGGGAGGAGGGAGATCTATTACACCCAAATCAAGTACTAATGTAGCCAAGAAGTGAGTGAGACAAGAGTATGGGAGAAAAAAAGTCTAAAGATGACTTAACTGTGTTATAAATATCTGGCCTCTAAATACAAAATACAAATTCCATATTGGCATCATCAGTATTATGCATTGGCCCTTTTTGTTTAGTCAGTAATCACAAGCTGACAGTTATGTTGAACTGCAGCTCATGTCCCACAAGAGGTCACTAAACTCCCTTTGTATCCGGCACATGTCTTTTAAATATTCATCAGAGAGGCAGTTATAGCCCACAATCATGCGCTGCTTACCATCACTGTATACTCAAAGATCATGTGCGTATCAAAAAGCACATCTAAATCCTATCTGCTGACCTCCAAATGATACGCACCAGAGGACAACATGAGCACTAAAGACAATAGTGGAAATAATTAACATGATCTAAGACTGAGCTAATGATGGTCACTCTTCTTCATGGGTTTTAAATGCAAAGACCATGGAAATAAGATAGCCTTAATATAGACCATAGATACAGTATATCCACACCTTTCCTTGAGTCACTATGATCACGCAAAAGCTAGTCATTGGTGAGTGGTTATATCCTACAATCCTGTCAGAGCAACTCAACCAAACTTTGATTTAAAAATGTGAAAAAGCAACATTGAGTGCATTTCCACCTTTTATGAGCCAGTATTGGAGTGCTTTTCTCTAATTCTATTTCTGCTAAACGATGGCATGGGGCGAGTATATTAGATTTCATCAGCACCCATCAATCACTGCTACACTTAACACGATCAGCTCCCCAGTTTATTCAGAGAGAACAATGGGGGACAGGCACGTCCCGCCTGCAACTGAGTAAATGAGGAATTTAAATACTGCACAAGAGACTACGGCAGCTCGGAGGGGGCTGACTGATTAAAGGCCACAATATCTACTTTTGGAGCCAGATGATCTGTCAACGGGAAGCACCACAACGAGAAGGTATACTGAAATAATGAGCTGCTAATGTAGCCTTATTCCACACTTGTGTTGGAAGATGGTTATTGTTGCAACATGTCTGAGCCACACACATCAATGCACACGCGCACACACCAGCAGGGCTCCCTACCGCCCGTATTGATGGGTAATTTATCAAACGACATCTCATTCAGTGTTGAGAGAAAATTTAATCATGTATCTCCAGATCCTGATAATCATGAGATGTCCCTCTTGTAAAGGATTTCACTAAGATGCTTTATTTCGGCTCATTTTGAACAGATTTTCATTTGCCAGTATGTAACTGTAGCTGATATGAACAGGTGCAACACACATTATTACAGTTGTAGTCTAAAGTTTAGATCCAATATTCTCTATATATCTGTAGAAGGTTTTATTAATATTTAATGGCTAATATATATATATATATACATCCCTCACAATTTTGTAAATATTTGATTATATCTTTTCATGGGTCAAGACTAAAGATATGAAACTTTCATACAATTTAAAGTCAGTGTACAGCTTGTATAATTTTGACACTCCTGTTGTTGGAGTGTTACATAGGCCTATATATGGTTGTATATTAAATATTTGTTTGTAATGGAAATATGTGAAGAACAAGGGGCTCACATTCATAATTGGTCTGACTCTGATCAAAAATGTCTTTTAACAAAACTTTACTCTTTATGAACAGTTAGCTCTATGTTTATAGGTCATGTCAGCTTATTGCTCATTTTTCGAACTTAAGCTTTGAGATTTTTTAAAACATGTTTTAAATAGTCAAAGTTTATCCAGTAGCCTACTTCCTTTATTGTCAAAAAAAAAAAGCAAAACATCTAATGTTTTGACATTCAGAAAATATAGTACAGCTTTCACACACACAAAAAACGACATATTCAATAGATGTTGAATATCATCATTGGCAATATTGCTGACTTCCTGTTTATCGTAGGGTAGGGCCATAATAATATTTTATGTTGTGTAGGCACAATGTGTAGAATCACTGTACCAAGTTTCATTGTTCTCTGAGAAAGTAAGTGTATCCAGAGTCCCATAGGGATCAAAAACATGGTGGCGCTAATGAGGCATTCTTTATTCAATCTTGGTAATTTGAATATGTACATTTTAATAGACACTAGCCCGGATCACTGTGCCAAAATTCATTACATTTAGTTTATGTTCACCAGGATTAATGGCTCAATTAAAGTGCTCTAAATCATTAATTAGTTAATTAATTATTTTTATTCATTGTAGAAGTACCAAAGTCTTTTTCAGCGTCTTCATGATATATAACTGTCCAGAAAGTTTGAAGATCTGGCAAAGTTTGAAAGTTATTTTTTGAGTAATAGCGTTCACACGGGCAATCTGCAGACGCAAATGCGGACAAGCGTGATTCCATAATACAGGCGAAACACGTTTCAGCGATATAATAAATGTGGAGGCACAATTATGTAGGAATATAATTACAAGTACAAAGATAATTCAACTACTATTAAGAAAAACTGTCTCCCATGCATTTCTCCAGCTCATATTTGCAGCATAATTGATTTATTATAGAAAAGTGGCATGGTACGATGGGCATTTCGCTGAATTCAAGTCATATGACACAACATCATCTGACTTATTCGAATCAATTGTCTCAGCATCAGAGGAGTTGGGTTAAAGTTAGTCTGTTCTGAGCAAGATCAGAATGAATGGGTGAGAAAAAACAGTTTTTGGTAAATGTCCCCAAAAATAAATATTCTATCTAAATATTAAATCATATAAATGCAGTTTTAATTACAAGTTCTAAACCTCCCAATAGAACATTACACTCACTGTGTTACTATAGAATTTAATTTCTAAGTAAGGTGAAGTGTACAGTGTTCAAGTAGGCATATTGTGTATCCTACCTGCTGCCCTGGGACAGTGGGAAATATGCTTGGTGTAATTGAGACTTGATTGGGGTTCAGTTGAATCTCCTGGCAAAAAGAAAAGTTATTTTAAATAAAGTCAAGCTGTATGACTGTAAAACTACAATACATTTTTACACCATGCTGACCCATTTGGCCAACAACCCACTATTATTTTTAGGCCAAGCTTTTGGTCTATACAACCTGGCTTATGAGAAAGTTTAGTCTATAAAATAATATATGTGCAAATTGCAGTGTAATTGCTATTCAGGGTCATGTACAGATATAAATAAACATAACTCTAAGCACTCATTTATGGAGGGATTGGTTGAATCTTAATAATCTTAATCTGAATAATTAGCCTATGCCAGAATAGCTTCTTTTAAACCTGACTAAATGGACTGGTTAACTGAGTACCCAGAAATGTGTATGTGAATGTGCGCATACGTCGCAGAAAGAAAGACTATAACAAAGTGTTGCTGTTCAATTTGAGAATAAAAAAAAAAAAACATAGATCGTTGAAACTGCGGTATTTAGCCTACCTTGTTACCTTCATGGGCCTTCAACAGGTTATGTCGGCTATGGTGGCCTGAACTAACCCTGGCTGATCATCCTATTAAAATCATAAACCAACAACAATAGACCTAACTTCGTAAATTTCTCACGTGAGTGGTGATGACTACCATGTTGTATTCAACCGGGAAAACTCGATTCGTTTCTGAGGCGGGATTGGATAAGCGTGCAGCATCCACCCGCCCACTCTTTGAACCCGCCCAGTTCTGTCAGACGCACGGTCCAAAGAAGTACACGTGGGGATGCTGAAGCAGGAGTTTAGAAAAGTTGTTCAGATTAACTTTCTGTCATTTACATCCAAGACACACTAGAGGAGCCTGTGATTATAAGTAAAATGGCGGAGGAGCTGCTGGTGGAAAAACCTGGGAAAATTACTGGGGTAAGTTTTAAATAGCCTAAGCAAATTTGTGTTGAAACTGTTAAAACTGATGTGTTATGGAGGCGGCAAATTTTTAACATAAAGCAACCATTTGTAAAATAGTTTTAACACAAAGCAAGACCATGTTTTCTTCTGCTGTTATGAACCCTCTTTCCAGCTATGTAGTGGAAGATAAAGAGATCCACATCTTAACTTGCCTAAATTGAATACTGACTGGTAGCATTGTCTACTATGAGCTATTTTCACGTGCAGCCCTCCTCAGTCACTCCATCCGCTATTAAAGACTAAATTAGATTTAGGAGACTTCAGTGCTCTCTTTCAGACTGTGCAAGGGAGGCACACATCTTTTACAGTTTATATTCAAATATTGCGTTTTCACTGTAAACATTTTGATACAGTGATGCTAAAGGCAAGGTTAATGTTTGAGTTTCAATTGCAATTGTGTCAATAAGACTTTACTTAATATTGTTGACTTAAGGCCTGTAAGTGTAGTGTAGTTTAAATATTATAAACACAATGAGGTGCTTCTTAAGCCATGTTACATTTTTTGGTCCTGTTCTGTCATTAATGTCTTGCTTGTTACATTATAATAGATTTAAAAAAGTAACTATACTGTTATACAGTTACAAAGAAGGACAGCTTCAAAGTTAAACAGATACATTTCTCTTTCCTCAGCATCTCACACCGTCCCTTCTTGCAGTGGCCTTCCTGTCCTCTTTTGGAAGTTCCATGTTGTATGGCTTTAATTTGGCTGTGGTCAACTCTCCCGCTCAGGTTTGTCTCACATCACTCACGTTATGAAAATACAATATATATATTTTTTTTTACATCAAACATCCAATCCAATTCAAACATGCCCCAAAGTGACTGTTTTTTGAGTAGACTGTGATGGTCAGATTGAAGTTAATTGTCATGTGGAGTCATGTGGATGAGTGTATCAAATCTTCATTTCACCATGCCGCTGATGTCCGACCTTTTATACATCATGTGCGCTGTACTGTCTCTGTCATACTGTCATTCTGATTTGACATAGCACAGTGACTAAGTGGTGGACCATTCCTGTTTGTCCATGGAGATAAAATCATGCGAGACTAAACCTTCTCAGCAGTGACCATTAGCTCTTTTTATACATTTACAAAACATATAACTGATGTCCAGGTGGCTTTTTTCATCAGCCATCCCAGTCATTCCTCATGTCTTTCGGATCAAGACATTAGATCTAAGCTGTGGAAAAGTAGTTAGCACTGCATATCACAGTTTTCATCAAGAACTCTCTAAGCTGTTTGAAGTTTGCATGTTTCTAATTTCTAAATCAAACAAGTTTTTTTTTTCAGATTTTATACCTCTGTTTAAAGCTATATTTGCAATGCTATTTTAAATTCAACAACCCACACAAATACATTGGTAGTCCTGGGCCCACAGATCGCACCTGCGGCCTATTAAGACAGTGAATCATTGTAAGTAGTTTTCTAACCTTGGTACACTGCCCTATTTACTTGAAACTCAAGCTAAGTTGTTGAGGGCACACCTTTAAACACAGTTTTACTTTAGGTCCATTCATAACTGCACCATGTCATTTTACATTAGTTCCACTTGTGTGTTTCAGAAAGGTTTTCCCAGACCTAATGTTGTTGGTACCAGCTAGGTTTTACTGGTTGGACATTTGCACATACAGTCTTACTTGTTTACAGAAAAGGGTTTGAAAAAGATATATAATGTATCTTGTTAACGGCAGAGGTCAGAGAGTGGTTTGAGATCATAGAGAGACATTAGCCCAGATAAGCGTTACATTAAGGACTTCAGAATATATTTATATAAAACAGCTGTGTACAAATTGGGTGTCGATACATTTTTATTTTTATTGCGTGTTTGATGGGTCTAATAAACAGTCATATCTTCACACTGTCCCCCAGTGTAACACTAAAGAAATGGCAAGACAAATGTTGACATTTGGATTTGTGGCTCTGTGGGAATTGGTTAATGAGGTGAAGTCCACAATAGATTTTATTGGACACCACTGCTAACAGCTATTGGCAAAACAGGTTGAGCTGGTTTATAAAAAATATCTCGATTTAGTTTTTTTAATCATAATTATTTTTCCCCCTACAGTACATCAAAGAGTTCTACAATGAGACACTGGTAGATGATTATGGCTGGGACCCAGATGAGGAGTTCCTCACTGTTCTATACTCTCTCACTGTCTCCATCTTTGCCATCGGCGGAATGACCGGGGCCCTGCTGGTTGCCAAACTGGTAACAAACTATGGAAGGTTAGCTATGTGGTTTTTGTGTTTTCAGTCTAAATATACAGAATGTCTGTCTGTAATGTGACTGCTGTGATATTCTGCTGTTTGTCCGCACAGAAAAGGGACTCTGGTGAGGTCCACTGTGCTGGTGTTTTTGGGAGGAACTTTAATGGGTTTTAGCAGGACATGTAGAATGCCTGCCATGGTTATTCTGGGACGTTTTGTCACAGGGGTCCACTCTGGTAGGTTTACATCTTATATTATGTCTTATATAATTTATATCAAATCAATAGGTTAAAGTTTTTTTTCTACAGGGATCTCCCTCAGTGTGGTGCCAATGTACCTCGGAGAAATAGCTCCTAAAAACCTTAGAGGGTTCTTAGGCCTTGTTCCCAGTATCCACATCTGTCTGGGAGTCTTCATCGCTCAAGTTCTGGGCCTTGAAGAACTATTGGGAAAGGTCTGAGCAGCATTTCTTTGAAAATGAATAATATCTATATGATATATGTTTTTAAAGCAACAGCTATTTTAACACAGGAGGAGCACTGGCCAATGCTTTTATCTCTTGTGGTGTTTCCGACCATGGTCCAGCTTGTCCTGTTGCCGTGGTTTCCAGAAAGTCCTCGGTACCTGTTGATAGAAAAAGGAAATGTGCACGCCACTATTGCAGGTTAGACAATGTTTTTTTGTTTTACCTACAATTAAACACTGCTCTGCTCTAGTGTAAAACTGAAGTAAAGCTATACACCCATTTTAACCTGAGAATACACAATGTAAAAAGTACCTGTTTTATAATTGGAAATCTTCAATGAGAAAAAACGAGAATAGTATTTTGACATGTATATTTTACCTGAACTTTTCAGAATTGCATCACCAGAAATTATTAGAACTTTTCTAACAAATTCCTATAAACATATGTGTTCTTTTAGTTAACATTTCATATGCATAATCCTACATTGACTGTTATTTAGATTTTGCAGACTGCTAACCTTCATGTATTTTTTTCCCTAAAGCCTTGAAGTGGTTCCGTACCAAAGGAAACATCCAGGCCGAGGTGGAGGAGATGCAGGAGGAACAGCGCTCCTTGACCTCGATCCAGACCATCTCAGTTTGGGGCCTGCTCAACGACCGCTCTGTCCGCTGGCAAGTGATCACTATTGTAGTGGTCAACATCGGCATGCAGCTGTCTGGAATTGATGCAGTAAGTGGGAAAACTGTGCACCTATAGGGTACTTTATTAGGTTTTATTAAGTTTCTAGCCTGGCCAGCCTTGATGAACTCTTTTCCTATTCTATACAAAGATATTAATCTGGTCTCTCGATTATTTAGTTTCAAGAGTGGAGTTTATCAATATACAGTAGAGTGATTGCTACAAAGCTGCAGATAGTCACACAAATCTTGTTGTTAACAAGGAAGTCTGGTTAATAAAGTTGTTATAGAATTAATTCATGCATATATGGGAAAAAAAGAAAAAAAGCTACATTTAAACCAAACATCAGAATGAATATGAAAAGTTATTTCAAAATTACAGTATGACTCTAATAATGTGTCCAATGGGTGTATAAAGTTAAATATTTATTCAAACGAAGTGTCTTTGCTGTTGAAAGATTCACTTGTCTGTAGTTACAAACACTTTGAGCCTCTTTGTGATACATTATGTGCATTAATATACTGTGCGAGTTTGGGCACGTTGAAGAATAGTGATGAAATGCTATACATGTGGTTACTAAATCAGCGAGACAGCGTTTAACGGCGCCCATCACCATCTTGTCTACACCTCATCAATGATGGATGTAGCATCAGCAAAGTGTGATTAATGAGGATACACAAATTAATTTCTCTGGGAGCTCTTGTCAGAAGTCCATACATATCTCAAATGCATGAGTGATGGTTGTTCTGATAATAACGATCACAATGATGGATCATGTGTAAACACTAAATGAGCACAGCCAATTTCTATCTCCTTATAGAAAAAGCTATAAGTTTCAAAGTGTGTGTGTGCTTGTGTGTCTGTAATTTACCATACATATGTAACACGCGTCAATGTCACTTTCAGATCTGGTTCTACACAAACGACATATTCAAGGACGCTGGCATTCCCGAGCCTCACATCCAGTACACAACAGTGGGGACCGGGGCCATTGAAGTCATCTCGGGAATGCTTGGGGTCAGTTTACTCAAAGTCACAACATTCGCTGCAACAACTGTGTTTTTTCAGCACTTTTTGTACTGGACTACCATAAAGTATGCCGAAATCAGTTATTTAATCAAGACACACATTTGACCCTAATAGGCAAATAATGCATTTGATCCTATCTGATACTATATTTGATCATTGTCCCCTTTGCTCAACCTCTCCTATACATTTAATATGGGCAGATTTCACCATGAATCTAACATGTAATTAACATATAATTAACATGTACAGTAATGCTATGTGAATTAAACAGATGATGTAAATTAAGAGTATATGTTAATGTCAGTTATGCATGAATTCAACAAGCATTGAAACATGTATTATCAGTAGAGTTGAGATAATGTGTTTTGTAGTGTTTTACCATTGAGCGTTTGGGAAGAAGACCTTTGATGATCGGTGGATTCTTGTTTATGGGACTGTGCTGTGGTGGCATCACGGTGTCTGTCATTTTACAGGTATAAACTAAACTCAACTACTGTCTCAGTCATAAGATACAGTAATATAAGTAGCCCCACAAAATGTTATTGCTATTAACAAAATAAGAGAAAATGTTATTGTGTGGATTGTCTAATATTAGTTTAGCTAATAATTTTAAATACAATATATAATAGAAATAGAGTATTTTAAAGAATATTCCATGGTAGATGTACCATATGTTTTTGAAAGATCCTAATCCAAAGTA
>JAVQKG010376314.1:0-13108 GCA_036025885.1 Hypseleotris bucephala | reverse complement strand
ATGACATTTTAAGATGATTCAGTTTCAATATCTAATTTTCAATATTGTTTTACTAGATTTTTAGTGCTTGAATACCACTTTTTGCTAAATCAGACTGGTGAGCATACATTAGATTACATTTATTATTCACAATTATTTTGTTTGTCTCCACAGTGTCCAGCCTTTTTTTGGAATTGGGGTTCCAGTAAATATGTTCTACATACTTTACATAGTTGAACATAATTTATGCTGCACACATAGGCACATACACACCTCGTGTGGTTTTCTCTCTCTTTCCCTCCATGAGTCACAGCTTATCAGGCTGAACACAGTGATTCACCAGCACTGTGAGTAAGCTGCTTTCTGCATCTCGCTTTGTCTCTCGGACCTGCTCCATATACTCATAACTCATTACCATCCGTCCTCGCCTCATCTCCCCTCACCCTCTTTTACTCCCCTCACTGTGGTCCCAGCCTCACCCATAACCTTCCTCTGGACACCACAGCTCTGAGAGGACACTTGTGTACCCAGACTTCTGACTGATGTTCCTACCTGATGATCTCAGTGCTCCATAAATATTTATACTTGAGTCTTAAGCCTAGAGGTTGTCACATTCTGTGCTTGGTTGCTCCGTCACATCGGATGTCAGCCTCAAGTGTGATGTGCACTAGTAAAGCACCAGGTAGATAGGAATATACTTTTGAATATTTATTTAAAAATCCAGATAGATTTAACATTTGTGTGTCATTTTACTGGTACTTCTGGCTGTCATTTCATTTTGTATATCTGCAGAAGTTATCCTTATTCCGGTTAGGGTTTGCAAGTAACTAGAGCCTATTCCAGCTACTATGGGTCTAAGGCCGAGTACTCCCCAGCTAATAGCCTTATGGTTGTAGAGCCAACAAAGACATGCTCAGACAGGCTATTCTCTACTATTCACTACTATAACTATTTACAAATGCATCTAATTTTTAGTCTTAAGTTCCTGCATGTACTGTATGCAGGCTGTACAGTATGTATTTAGACCATTGTATTTTCTTGGTTGTTAGTATGCCCTCCACAGTGCAGAATTCCTGGCTTTTTTCATCCAATCAGGCATTGTTGTGTTCTAGCCTAGCTGCAGTGTACTATGAGGTGAGCTAACAAGTGTTTTTTTTTCTCCTTAGTTAGTCTATTATGGACTGCAGGGAAATATCTTTGATGGTACACAGTAGACGGTGTGTGATAATAGGGCACAGGAGGGAGAAGAGGGTTTAATGGGGCTGAATGTAGACATGTTTGTGAATCCTAACCACAACAGCGGCGCTCCCTTCATCCACCAAAACAAAATTGCCCAAATATGGATTCTTACAGTGGTGCACAATTTTATCTTTCCATGGATGGCAGTAAAAAAAGTCAGATTTTTGCAATTACAATCAATGGTTTCACCCAAAACTCATATCAATCTTCTATCTCCCACACAGCAGAGCATCTAATGAAATTGAAAAGGCCATTTGACACAAAATCTGCACCTAATGTGAACCATTCGCAAGTCACTGTTGTTCTTTTATTGCTGTACTAGTCTTTTCAATTTCAGCTCAATGACTGAACGGTAACATGCTGAGATGAAAACGGTCCAGGCCCTGTCTTCAAGCATCTTCTCATGTGTTTGATGGAATGAAAAAAAGTCATAACATCAGATTGCATTTCATTTGCACATTGGTACTTTCTTTGTCTCTTCATTTGATATTATTCTGTTGGAGTAATGAGGAACACAGTAGGTTAATTAGCAGAAGCACTAGTATCATAGACATCAGTAGAGGTTTTTGTCGTCACTAGTTTAGGCATGTTGTTTAGAGAACGTAGAGTATGTGTTAAATCAGTGTGATATGTTAATGTGTACCTTGTTTAGTTAGACACAGTGAGTTCAAGAACGAGGCCGTGCTGCCATTGTATTGCTGAGCCAAGCAGCTGTCAGCCACATTTTAGATGCATATTATGTACTGCATTAGCTTATACAAACGGGTGTGTTTGTGGATAAATGCCTTTGTGCCTGTGCACGTATGTTTGTGTGCACATGTGCGCACACAGTACATGCAACTGTCAGCAGTGTACAGGGCTGTATATCAGGTCCATGCGGCACCATTAGATCTTTCTATGACAACTGATTTACACGGGCTGTCAGGGGCTGTGTGGAGCTGTCTCCTCTTACTGGAATAACCT
The DNA here is from genome assembly GCA_036025885.1 of Hypseleotris bucephala. Lineage (NCBI taxonomy): Eukaryota > Metazoa > Chordata > Actinopteri > Gobiiformes > Eleotridae > Hypseleotris > Hypseleotris bucephala. Next base: position 10,927 of record JAVQKG010376314.1, on the reverse strand, counting down.
ACACCTCGCCTGGAATAGCTCTGAGACAAAGGCTGCTGGCAGGAGACCAGTCAGGCACAATAAACAAACTTTGTAATTATTAAAACACCCACAATATACAGAATATTGGCAAAAGATGTGTGTCAAGTTTAAGTGTTAAGTTTAAGTTTAAGTTGTCGTTTAATTTCTTTACACATAATTTTGAATTATATATCTCAAAGTGATACTACATTTCAGGCTAGTTTTGTTGCAACATCAATCATATTTTACTGCGTTGTTAACAGTTGCAGCATAAGAAAACAGATAAGAAAACCTATTTGTCCCAAAATGGAGAAATAGCAAATAACAAAATAAACTAATATACAACATAACTTGTTTTGCATTGCCATTGCTAAAACAAAAGATGTTAAGTCTCAACACCAAAATATGAATGAGACAATTAGCTATAGTATTATCTTGTGGTCTGTACTTGTGTTTCTATCTTATTGTGGCAGCTGAAAATATATGAGCCCACTCTGTTCACTTCAGTGGATTAGGGCCATGCTGTATTTGGTGAAAGCTTGAGCCAGTGTCAGTGCGGTGGCGTTGGGGTGGGCTTAGCCTGTTTGTGTATCCTTGCTGTAAGGATAATGATGTGATGAATGGAGAGAGTGGGAGAGGCAGATTTCAAGGCTAATGCCTGGGGGGATGTCAGACAAACCTGTGTACGTGTAATAACCACAGAGGTTAAAATGCTACAGCGGCACTAGAGATGGCTGCCAAATATTTTGACATCCACTCTGCCTCCTCCACACAGATAATGCTCCGGTTGAGGAGTAGAAGGATGGATTAATGTGAGTTAGATGAGGGACTTTTGGAATGTAGACTGTAGTGGACGTGGGGAGCAGAGGTGTTGATGTACAGTCACACAGAGCTGTCTGTCTCTCTTCATTTCTCTCTCACACAGTTCTGGGCCCAGGATGTGTCCATGCCGCTATTTGTTTCAAGGTTGTACTAAATGTGACTAATGTGTACAGAGTTGTGCTTCAAACATGCAGCTACATGTTAACGGCTGCATCTACAGATGGACATTTGGATGATAGATATACAATTTGGATATAACCCTACAATAGTGGATATAAGCTCATTCACTATTTTTTTTTTATCAAGGCATCCAGTGTAATAATTATGCCAAATGTAAATCACTGTGCCTTTAGGAGTCAAATGATTTGCTAGCAACCCTGAAAAAAAAACATGAATTTGAATAACTATAACAATACACCCTCACACATTCCATTAGAAACAACATGAAGAAATAGCCAGCAAATGTTATATTTGCCAGAGATCGACTGCACACAGCGTATGTGCTAATTAGCTTTGGATTGTAAATATATGCAGAACAAACAAATGTAGACTGCAAAGTGCATCAGGAAGTGTGTGAAGTCAAAGACAGAGCTAAGAAGAAATAGCACACTTTTATAGTCCAGTTAAGCAGATGAATGTGTACCTCCTACCACTACACAAGCGAGTATTTATTAGAGTATATTACCATGCTTGTGTGCTGCAACAAAAGTCAGTTATGGTCTGTCAGATAGGTCACTTGATGCACATTGTTTATTACCAATTGAAATAGGGGTGGGGGTGCAACTTGCTGCAAATAGGCGGGCTGCATGTGTGTGCCTGTTTGTATGTGTGATGCATGTACCACCCCCCAGGGGCTGCATATATAGATTGTGTCTCTCATCGTCTTTTTATTCCGGTGCGTATGGATAAATAACTCCTGTTCCCTTTAGATTAGCTGTGACCTTTCCACCCCGTCTATATGCACCTAGGTGCCCCTTACAATTCTTATCCCGCGATTGCATTGTGAATCCTTCACAGTAACAAATGTCAGCTTCATTGATTGGCCATCTTTGCCCAAAATAACAGACAACTAAAATGAGAGGGCCGGTGCACGGTGGCCGTTGATCCCTGGGCTGTGCAGAAAATGTATTTTGTTAGGGATCTCAGAGAAAATAGAAAACCTTACTCATTAACTTCAAGTCCACATCCCCAAGATTTCATGGATTAATCAATGCTAACCTACTTTATCAAAGACACTTATCTTCCACATACAGAAATCTATGCATGTCCCTGGCCAAAAGGTCGATAGCAGGAAATATTTCACATTGCTCACCCTTTTTTCCATCGCTAATTCTCCTTTCTCTCCTTGGTCCCCTTCCCCTCTCTCTCTCTCTTGTTCAGTCATCGCATGGTGTCTCGACTTTTGCCTAAATGTCCTTGGGATTGGCCTGTGCGTAGAGAAGGGAGACCCATATCAGATAACTTATTGGTTCATTTTGCCCATCTCTTTCCAATAATGTGTAACATTACCAGTGTTATTAGATAGGAGATTAATGGCGCTTGGCCGTGCTCCTCCTCCTCGGGATGGGACATAGAGGAGAAAGATAAAGGCACAGAGGCAACACACGACCAGCGGGGACAGACTCATTTCATTGTCACAGGGTCATTTTGAGCAGTGAGTGACAGCAGCCCCTGAACTTCGGTATGGGCGCCCCCGCTCTATCTCTCCATGTGTGAGTACGAGCGTTCAGTAGCCTTTGATCCTCCTCCGTACATCAATCAGCAGCGACAGGCCAGAGAAGAAAGAGAGAAGGATGACTTGTCTTCCACTGCTGCAGGTGCTGTCTGCCATGTCAGCCAAAGGTCTAAAGCTCTGTGTATTTATGCTCTTATTTAAGTATTTATTAGGCTGCACCGTTCTCCTCCTGTGCTCGATCACAGGCATAAGTAGGCAGCCGGCAGGTGCTGTCAAGTTATTTGAGGTTACCAGGGTTACTGCTGTTCAAGAGAATCAAAGCTATTTTGGTCACATTTGCAACCAATTTTATATTTCAAACAAGGTGTATAACTTAGACATGCCAGAATCAGTGGAAACAGTGTGACCACCTGTCACAACTGCTCCTGCTAATAAACCTAATCCTACCCAAGGTCTTGGCTGGAGATGGCCTCGGGCACAAATCCATGTCCAAACTGAGCTACAGGGGTTCACAAACCCCTGCAATGTCATTCTGTGATTTTGTAGCATAAAGCAAAACCAATGCAACATTGCCTTCTGAATAGTTAAACAATAGCTGACTGTAAGGTGTCATAGCCTTGACATGCTTCACAAGACTGTAATTATCAGAAAATTTTGTCTTCACCTTAGTGACAACGTTACATCGCACAGCCAGTGTGAAGTTAGTCTGATTTCTTATGCACAGATGCCTGCTCATCACTGCTGCTCTGCTGTCTCCCTGTGTATTCACTTGAGCTCTATTTTAGTGCACACCTCCTGCTTTTCTCTGCCTGCTCATGGGCTCCCTCGCTCTTACTCTCTAATGTATGGAGTAATAAGTTGCTCATTATTGAATGTAAGAAATATCTACTAAGAGATTATGCCAGATATAAAAAGCTTGCAGGTGATGGGAGTCAGAACCTCTGTGCATCCCTAATGAGGCCTGGGGATTGCATCGCTCCCTCCGCCGAGACTGAACATCCTCCACTGGAGCTGCACACAGGCCTAAGTCAGCTTATGGTGAGACAGGCTGGCCCAGCTCTGCCTGGCTCACCTCACTTCAGCACTGCTTGACCTTGGTCGGGCTAATTAATGTATTTACAGCAAGCTCATCCGCCTTGGCTCTGTCTGTCTGCAGGTCTTGGGAGTTTTGTTTGGGAGCAGTGTTGCTATTTGCCCCCTGCCCTGCAACCTCTTCTCATTTCATTGAAGTCTTGGGTAATGATAGAACTGCTCTTTGCATATTTAGTCCACCTTTGTGTGGCAAGAACTAAGTGAGCCAGTTCTAGAACTGTACGACAAACGGGATAAGCATTAATCATATCACAGGTAAAATTTAGATTTTAGCTATCAACAATTTAACGACAACTAGTCAAACCTGTTGTGAATTAAAACTTTCCAAGGCTAAACCATTAAGCATCCAAGGCTAAAACATGACTAAGCTGAGGAATAATTCTATTAAAATATTTCCATGTAGTGTATAGGCTTTGGCTTTCATCATTTTGTTGTTGACTTACACATACTTTACCTATTTTATGATTGCATATATTTATCAGAGCCTGCAAGGAATCATTGTCAGAACAACCTCTTCAACAGTCCAGCATATTTATTCTAACAAAACTTCACCAGTGCATAGTATTTGGTATACGGTGAAAAATCTTCTTTGCAAATTTGTCCAGGTCCAAAAAGTAGAGAATGGAAAAGGTGGAACATCTTCGACCAGTGCAGGAACAGTGAAGGGCAAATGTTTGAATCATTTAAAACTCCGGGGACGAGGATCTGTTACAGTGGCCAATGGCAAACAGGGTCTGTCTGTGGGAGCCCTGGGCCAACTCTCCTCCATTGCGCTGCCTATATCCCTCTCCTGAAAACTAATTGCAATAGCAGAACGACAGGTAGCAGTGGTGTCGGACTCTGTAGTATTAGGAAATGTGAGAAGTAACAAAGCAAGACAAATGAGAACTGGGAAAGCAAGGGGATGCTGTTTCACTTCTTAAGGTGGACTGCATTCTTGGCCTAATAATGGGTCTGCACATGAATGACTCATCTACTACACTGCCAGAATTCCACTTTTTTTTAGACTTACTTTATCTGGCAGCCTTTATTTGGTGTTTGTTACCCTCAACAACCTTTGGGGACTATTAAATGTCACTCCTCTTTAAGTGAAGAAGAAAGACAACTTCACCTAACTTCGGAGAACCTTTAAAGGTCAGGCATGGCACTGGTGACAACTCGGGCTCCACAAACACAAACAGTAACATTCTACCCTACAACTGAAAAAAGTACATGCAACAAAAGTGTCAAAAAAACATGTCAAAAGTGGGGTAAAAATCTAAACCTTGACACAACATGGCTCCTTCACTCCTCTTCTCAAGATTTCTTCTACAAAAACGGCAAAATGGAAGCTATGCCGAAGGCTGAATTTAAGAAGGTTTGAATTGGTATACCAGATATTGATTTTGATGGTTTTATTAAAGGGCTTCTTTGGTGACAGGACAGAATTGGCAGTTAAAGTCACCAAACAAAATATCCAGATGAGAAACTAAATGTATTGCCATCGTAGTTAGTTATAGTCATATATAGAGATGATACACTGAAAGTATTTTAAGTTTTGATTGGGTCCTTACTTTAGCTTGTTTATTGTTTAATTTCCACCAGATGTTTAATTTCCACCAGATTTTTAAAAGTACTACTAAAGTGTTCAAAGCTTTGCTTAAATTTTTGTAAGGAAGATACTGTATGTAAAGGAGCACTCAACATAGTCATTGCGTACCATGTTTTTTTATAGCCCTGCTCCTCTGTTGATGTAGAAATTCAATGCGCTGTCTAATCTTCTCCCATGTTCACAATATGACCTTCGTTTGTACATGCATGTACCGCTGCATGCTTCAACAACTGCTTTTCGGTCACAGCGCAGCAATTTATTTGAATTTGTTTGCCTGACCATGAAGTCTTCATTAGGCAGTTGAAAAGCACACACCGAGTATGGGGTCTACAAGGTCGCCGTCCTGCTGTCCAAATGAAGACGCTTCCCTCAATTTAGCAACTCTTAAGGGAGCGCCACACACGTATCAACACACCCTTATAGTCACGTATTGTATTCCACTGCCTCTATCCTCATGGCCCTAATCAGCTGTCCGAGAGGAGAAGCTGAAAAATAGCAATTAAGCTCTGAGTCGACGTAGAATGCAAAGTGACACTAAGTCTGTCATCAGTTATACATTTTGCGATAAATAAATGATGAAGAATGAGATTTTCCAATTGATCCGCCTGTCATCGGATTCTGCACTGGTGGCAAAATGATGCCGGAGTTTTGAAAACGAAGCTGATTGCATATTCATCCGTGCTCATCATTAGGACTATTCATACTAAGGCTATCATTGCTGAGCCGTTATTTGATCAATTCACTACAAACAGTCCTCCCAGACAGCTTTGTTGTATCTTTCTTTGCCTATTAAGCTGTTCATTAAAGAGCGGCCTTGTTCGGGCCTACGGGGTGTGTGTGTGTACATTATGCATATGCGGCTGGAGCGTGCAGATACAAGTGGGAGTGAATGTATGCACTAAATGTTTGCATACCCTCCCCATTAGCTACGCTGGGTGGCACCGTGATGCAGGATGCAGATTTGTTGCTGTCAAGGTTAATAAATGAAGAAATCAAGGTGAGGGTGTCTCAATCCAGACGCAAGGACAGGGAGACGGGGATCAGACACCCAGCTGGTACCTCTGAAATTTTAATTAGGCCCTCTCTTTATTTCCCCTGTGCAGACAGACATTGTGGTCGAGTTCGCCGACAATCACCGGGACTATTTTCTCCTGCAATATTAGCTAAGCCAGTGATGGGATACTGGGGAGCTGTGGTTTGGGCTTTAAAGGCTTCCTACCCTTTGCCTTTGCCTCTCACTCATTCCCTGTGCTCCTCTAAGCACACTGCTTTACTGCCTGCTATGTGCGCCCATTTGAAAGTATACAATACACAACTGGGTTTAATTAATGGGAACATGGATTTGTTGGCTTTGGGGCAACTATGGAGTAGTAAAGATGCTGTAGTTTATGTTGGTGGTATTCTACATGTGTTTTGTAATGACGTGCCATATTGCTCTTCAACATGACCAAAAACACTTATATAGAGATTTTTTAAACTTACGAAATTGTTTATATTTTGTGTGGTATTTGTTCTCAAAGATGTAGATATGATATGATGAATATATATATGATGAATATCTTCAATTTTTTTTCCACAGCAGTTTAATTTTTAATTTCTCATGACATTGCATACTGGGAGCACATTTTCTAGTCAACTTCCTTCATATTTGTGGTTGAGAAGAAGAGCCGCAGTGTGACTAGTTTTCATGTAAGACACGACAGCCCCGTCATTAGCATGAACCATACAAACGCACATGGCTAATTATTGGCTTTGGCTAACATCAGCTCAGACGGTGGCACTGTGTATTTGCATGTTAAAGCAGTGTCTCCATAACTAGTATATGCTATAGACACGTACAGTTTGTAGAGCTAGTGTGTGCGTCTTTTGTGTTGTGTTTGTGTGTATGTGTGTGTCCAAACAAATCAAATTTATTAGCCGGTCTTCCAGTGCGATGTGCTTTTATTGCTTTGGCACTTGTGGAGGGATTGGAGTGCGGACTGAATATAGCAGGAGGAGAAACTATGAGAATGGTAATGTGGTCCGTTTTCAGCGGCTGCAAAAAAGACCAAACGTTAAGGAAGGAAAAACATCCAATTTTCCAATACCAACTCTACAAAGCCTTTAGGTTGTTATTGATGACAAACAAATGCAGTCACAAGCGCTGGCACATACTGGACAGACGAAGCTTTAAAGTTGCGTTGTGTTACTTACAATTGTTAGATCTCCAGCTTGCAGGGGACCAGGCAGCAGAAGAAAAAGTTTATAAGAGGTTGATTCAACATAGTGAAGATGCTACGGCGATCCTTCCTTCTGTATCTTCTTCGCTGCGAACCAACCATTTCAGCGCATCAATAATTCAACTCAACTTTAATCCCAACACACTCAGTCCAGAAAACCAAATGAGAGCTTCCCACGTACGTTAGCTTTTAAGACCAGACATAAATAAAAGACACACTTTGGATGAAAGATAGGATAAAGATTTGATAATGAACTCGATGCATCATCAAAGGCGTCTCGGCCATGAATAAGTTATGGGGAATAAACAGGGATACACAGGCAAACTAAGAAAATAATTTGGCTGGATGTACTTGGTCCATGAGAGCCCATCTGAGCAAATAAGTGATATTTTTACAGCCCTTGTTGGTGAGTTAAAAGAAACATACAGCTTCAGTTTTCAGCACTGTTTAGAAGGACTTCAAGTCAGTGTTTCAAAAAGTTGAGCGGTATCTAGAACGTTGCATCATAGTCATTGTCAGTCGTCCTAAATGATGAATCGCTGTCTCTCTCTCACGGAAATACGTCTACCTTTGTATTATTTCTGAGTAACAGTGTAAAAGAGTTGGGCTGAAAAGAATCCTTTGTGCTATTATTCTGAGCAGATGACACCCAAATCTCCGGATAACCATTGATGTTTTGGGGAAAAGAAAGCTGCCTTCAAACATCATCGTTCCTGCTCTGACAAAAGTCTCGGCGTGACGTTCCATTGTTGGAATTTGGCCAGGTTTTTTAATGAGAATCTGGTGCCAAACCGGGAAAATTTGATCCGACGGAATTTTATCAAAACACCTGTGATGCCTGGAGAAAAACATGATCTCACCAAATAGAGTTACATCTCTTGAGCCTGCTGGGACAACTTTATCACAATAATTATTTCTGTTTTTATTGTTTTTAGCTGGGATTTTAATGTGGGAATTTTTAATAGCTTGCTTTCAAGTATTATAATATCATGCAATTTCTAGTAAGGAAGATTGCCTTTAAATAGCCTTAGTGATAGATAATACATTTCCCTCGAGCAGTCTAGTGCACTGTTCATTTTTAAGTTGGATTATTCATTTAAGAACAACAACAAAAAAAGATTTAAATTTACCTGCTAAGTGTCTTGAGCTTCTTCCCTGTGTGTATTAATCTCATTAGGGGAGTTCTATAGGAAGTGGGCAAGGCACACTCCATTATTTATGGAAGTGTAATTATCTATGGTGTCACAAGCAGGCAGGAATTTACAGGACCCCGGTTCTGCATCAGCACAATGGCTATAGCTAGGTAATGAAGTGAACACACCTCCGGGCCCAGAGCATTGTCTGATCTGCATCACTGTTTGCACTGTCGCTTTGCTACTGTCCTCTCTCCTTCTGCTACTGGAGCAGGTAAAGTATGTCATTTCTACCTCTCAGATTACTAAAGTTACTTCTGTACAGTATATGTTAGGGGTTAAGGTTAAACCATATAGTAGGACTTTCTGTTACTTAACTACACTAACTTTAGTTTGGAACTAAAAGTTCAGAAGGGATAGCCGTACAGTCCCATGCCTTAAAATAGTTCAAATGTAGTATTTTCAGCTGAAGACAAAGACAGTTAAAGTGTGTTTGAGTCTCTGAGTGTGTCAGTGGAAGAATGAGACATAAAAGAGTGAAAGAAGAGAAAGGCTTGATGGAGCTCAAGGAAAGCCGAGATGCTAGTCAGCGCCTGGCCGCTCTCCTCGGGCCTGCTATTTTAGTGTGTACAGCCTCCACAGCAGCTGCTGCGCCAACGATGGGGTCATTTACATATAAATGAAAGTTGCCGATCACACGCTGCTGACCCCATTTATTTCAGCGGACAGACAGACAGGCAGGCAAGGCAAGCGCCGGCGAGTTGCCGAATTACTTCAAATTACCGCATTTCCATCTCCACATCAGGCCTGTCAGGCCACAACTATGGCGCCGGCAGTTTTTTCTCTCCTCCTCTCCCTGCACCAGCAGCAGGTCTGGAGTGACTCTAATTGGCAGTGGTGAATTTAAAGGACCTGTCAGGGGCTGAGGCTGTCACAACCCAGGACACACAGCAAAGAAACAACATGGCTAGCTTAACACAGCACCGTGCAGCATAGCCTAGCATCGCACAGACACAACATAGTGTGCTATACAAACTGCATGGCAAAGTTTAGACATCACAGTCTGCTCAGCTCACTACAGCAGCATGCTCTCATTTTCTCATTTACACTTTTTACTTTCCCTTCTTAAAGCCTAATTCCTAATCCGGCTCTCGTCCACATGTGTGTTTTCCTGCTGTCATGCTCTCCTCCAGATGACATCCTTGTGGCAGCGGTTTGCGTGAGCATCTGGATTAGAATCCTGAGCCATATGTGCTGCTAACGTCTTCATCTCACTTCCTCTCTGCACATACACACTTAAGCACCTCTCTGCTCCACATCTCCAGGTTTTACAAGACAGATTAATGCTACTGGCCACTATGATCTTAATGGGACAGCTGTGTCCTTCCTCCTCACTATCACATACGTGGCTTTCACTGGCCAAAAACACACTATATTGACAGACACAGACAACTGCCCTAATGCTCGACTTGGGATTTATTCCTCTTGTACAGTTGCGTCTCTTGGAGCTTGTTTGTCTTTTTTCTGCCCCATTCTTGGTTAACCATGCACGCATCCCTATTAGTTGATTAAAGCATTGTGGTGCCGGTGGCTGACTAGTGTAAGTAAAGGAAAACACTGAAGCAATAGAAAAGCTGAGATCCTCAAGCCCAGTCTCTAATTAGTCCAGATTGATGCATCCAGTGAACATGGTGGTAATCAGTGTTGTTTTTATTTGTGTAATGGAGGTACAGGCTGACCCTATGCGATCATTAACAGCAGCTCAAGCATTTCCTCTGCGCTCGTCTGCTCTCTAAGAAGTGTCACGTCGCTTCATTGAGCCATATGTCTGTCTGTGTGCACACTGGACTTTGTTGACATGACTGATGACAGATTAACAAGACATTCACACATTCACAAGATACATTTAAAGACGGGTAATCCGCGCCACTACCTCAAGGTCAGGCGCTTCAGTTGATGTAATAAAGCGGAAGGCTCATGTAGTTAATATATTCAGAATGTTAACAAATCCTTTAAAAAAAATATATGTAGGCTTACAGTAGTGTGCATAGATTTAAATATTTGCAGCAAATCACTGCCAACAAAATAAATATATTTATTTTTTGGTATCTCAAAAACTAGAAGCCAGATGTCAGAATGGTAAGATACTGTAAAACTCTTAGATCCACATATATACGTAGATCCACATAAACATTAATATTTTCTTCCTCACTTTGCCTCATATTGTAAATAAAAACTAAAATTAAAGGGAAACTAAAGTTAAAGCGTTGCTACTTTGTGACAATCCTAGTTGCCCCACCTCTGACAACTGTCCCACACTATCTACCCCCACCGTCCTCACAAGGCATTACCTATGCACACCCCCTTGCCCTCCGCTCACGCACCCATTCGCTCG
>JAVQKG010376280.1:0-10123 GCA_036025885.1 Hypseleotris bucephala | reverse complement strand
AACAAAGTGCACAGGGACATTAGTAGCACATGCAAAGTAGTGAAATTGATTGCAAGATTATTAAATTCATTTCATGAGCCAATGTTTTACTGGTAATTAATTCTCTTTTTCTCTTCCCATCTTAGGAAATTGATGCAAGACCCAAACCTATGCCTGTGGTTACCCAAACATCCAGTGAATCTGCTTCTGTGATGGCCCCTCCTCGCAAACACAAACGCTCACCTGACAAGAAATCTCAAATGACACCATCTGGAAGCATTCAATCAATCGACTCATACATAGAACTTGAAGAGAAAATGACTGTTATAGTAGAACCTAGGCAAATGGAGCCAGTTGTGTGCTACAAATTGGAACCCATATACATGCCTGAACCTAAATTTACAATGACAAAACAGGAAGTCGAATCAGGTCTACAAAGTGAGCCAGTTTTTGAAGACGCCAAAGATGTTACGCAACAAATCACAACTTCTACAAGCCAAGAAACACCGGTACCTTTCAGGAGAAAGTCAAAAATTGTAGCTAGCAAACCAGAAACAAAGCAAATGAAAGTTGAAATTCCTGACTCAGATCAACCGGAGACTTCTGAAACTAAACGTATTTCGACAATTATTCTTGATGAATCGCAGTCATTCTTGGTGCCAGGCGAAATTACAAGCAAAGTGGAGGAGAGAATAGTTATAGAGCAAGTTAGGACCGTAGTTGAAATTGGTGAAATAGACAAAGCTGAGACAATGTTAACTTCAGAACCGGCAGTGCAGACTACCACTTTGACTTCATCTGAGGGGGTAGTGCCAAAACGCAAGCCAAAAAGTCCCAAAGTTTCACAAGAAGTGGAATTTAAAACAAAGGAGTCAGACATCGTAGCAGTAACAAGTGATACAGCGATAGCACCAACAAGAAGGAAGTCAAAAACTACACCACCGACCGAAATATCTATCGAAAAAGACGTCAAAAAGCCACAAGAGTCAGATGAAATGGCTAAGCTTTCTCCAACAAAAAGGTCCAAAAAGTCCAAAGCTTTACCGGAAATTGCACCGAGCGAAGTGCCAGTGGAAGGTGAAAATGGGGATAAAAAGCCTTCACAAGTTGAAGAAACTGATGCCGTGCCAACAAGGAGGAAGTCTAGAGGTCAAGATGTTTCGGAAGTGCTAAAAGATTCAAAACAAGAGCCAGACGTTAAGCAAGAAGAAACAGCAGAGTTGGTAGCACCTAAGAGAAAATCCAAGATGGCGGATCAAAAAGAGTCAGAAATTCAAACTGAAAGTCAGAAGGAAACTGTGGTTGCTCCAGCAAGAAGAAAATCCAAACTAACTGATATCTATGCATCTTCAGAGTCCATCAATATTTCTGAGGGACAAGTTAAAGACAATGGAAAAATTGTACCACCAAAGAGAAAACCTAAAAGTCCCAAGCCATCTCCTGCAATGGTTAAAAAGCCAGATTTTGACAATATAAGCATTTCTTCTGCTCAAGATTTGCAGATTGAAACTACAACTGAAGTGGATGTAATTGAAAAGCCAAGTTCAATTTCTGAAACTGAAAAGTCAACTGGAGAAAATGGCAACCTCTCACCAACCAAACGAAAGTCAAAAAGTCGACCTAAAATTTCTCCAGAACTTTCTAAAACAAAGCAGGTAGAGACCAAAATGGAAGCTATGATAGATGCAATTACAACTGTAACTACTGCTGTGGAAGTCGGTTTATCTACACCTAAAAGAAGATCTAAAATAGCCAAAGATTCTCCACAATTGCCTAAAAAGGAGGCGGAAGAAGCGAAAATTCAAGCCGGAAGTCTTTCTCCACCAAAACGCAAATCTAAGAAACCGAAATCTGAACTACAAGAGTCATCTGTTCCTGTCTGGCCCCCAGTAGAAGTTGAAATGGACGTCAGTGATGTAACTTTGGAGACCAAGAAAGTGGCTACAATAATTTTGGAAATGCCAGATAGTGCTCCACAAATGTTTTCAGAAGAAACAATATTCAGACCAAAAGAAAGTGTACAGCAAGATTTTGCCACAGAAAAAACTGTGGTTGCAATAGATAGTACGGGACCAGGAAAGGATACCGTAGAGCAAAGGCAAATTAAGCAAACTACAAGTAAGGAAGCTGACATGACACAAAAAGGAAAAGTTCCAACTACCACAGTGAGTTTTCTTCCAATTGACACTGAAGAAAAGAAAGTGGCAACAGTAGTTTTAGAAACGCCTACAATGGTTGATACTGAAAAACCAACAGATGTCAAAATAGCTGTTGCAATGGATAGTACGAGACCAGAGAAGGATATTGTAGAGCAAAGGCAAATTAAAGAAACCACAAGTAAGGAAGCTGGTGTGGGTCAGAAAGTAGAAATTAAAACTACTACAGTGAGCTTTATTCCAGTTGACATTGTAGAAAAGAAAGTGGCAACAATAGTTTTAGAAGCACCTGAAAACCTATCTCTAGCGCCAGTTAGCCAGCTTCAGGTTAGCGATGAACCAGCTATTTATGTCAAGGAAGCCCCAATGGCAAAGAATGTAATTATTGACACAGAGAACGAAAAACCAATAGTTGTCAAAATTGATGTCAAAAAAGTGTCAAAAGAAATGCAACAGTTACAATTGACAAGTGAAAAGGTCCCTCAAAAAGTAGAATTTACCACAAAAGAAATTATTAGCCACAAGCCGACAGTTAGCCTTGATGCTAGTATTTCTGCTCAAGGGACTGAAGAGAAAAAGGTAGCTATAATGGTTCTGGAAATGCCAGAAGAAGCTCAAAAAACAGAACTTGCTGCTAAAGATTCAAAAATGCAACCTGCTAAAGAGGGAATAATTGACACTAGTAAGAAAACAGAGCAAAAAGCAATGCCTAAGGATGTAGCTGTAGTAGAGACATCTAAAATTACATTGAAAGAATCAACTGTCCAGTTGCAACCCTCAAAAGCAACAAAAGAAAATAGGCTAGTTTCTGAGACAACCACAGTTCGAATGGAGTTTATTGAAAGCATGCAACATATTCAAGAGCCCAAAGTTGCAACGATTGTTTTGGAAATACCAGAAAGTGAACCTTCAACTGTTACCAAACCAGTATTAGAACAGCCACAGCCACAGCCACTGCAAGACCAAAAAGAAACAAAAATGGCTGACAGCATTTCTCAAACAACTCCAAAACAAATTATATATATAGCAACAAAACCAGAGGTAGCCCCAAAAGAAAAGGTTGGTGAGGTACAATTTGAGTCCATGCAAGACCAGAAAGATGTGGCTGCACCTATTTTGGAAATGGTTGAAAGTGTTCCTCCATCATTTGCAGAATCAGAAGATAATATGCAACGAGAATTAAAGTTACAAGAAGGTGTGGTTGCAATTGTTGAGTCACCCCAAAAGCCAATGCAAAGGGATAGTGACAAAGATGTAGAAACTCAACTGCCGACAATAGAAAAGGCTAAAAAGGAAGTTGTACCAATTAGTCTAGTTTCTGAAAAAGCAAAGGTTAATACTGACAAAACCATCCAAAAGAAAGATACAGTTACAATGGAAATACCCCAACAAATGGACATAGTAAAGCAAACTACAATTGAGGTTGCTGGTCCAATAGATAGAAAAGAGGTAATTAAGAAACCAGAGCCTACTTTAGACCAAGAGCAAGATATCAAAATTGTTAGTAAAGAAGTTTCAAAGCCAATGCCACCTCCTAAGACAGAAACTCAAGAAATATCAGTCCCTCAGCAAGTAGTAGTACAGACTAGCCAAGAAGTCCTTAGTCCAGTTTCTGAAAAGACAACAGTTGATGATACTAATACTATTGAGATTATGCTAGAAAGAACAGAACAAGTTATCATTCAAGCTAATGAAATGATAAAAGATGTTGCTACTTCATTTGAGGAGATAGAGAAATCAGGGAGTACTTCAGACCAAGAGCTCAAGGAAATTGGGGAAGATGTTTCAAAGCCATTACTACAAGCCACACCAAAAATAAGCCAAGAAGACATAGTGCAACCTAAACAAATAGAAACTTCTCAAGATGGCGTTGCCCCGGTATGTGAGATGATTCCAGTTGATAAAGCTGCGAATGATAGTGTTATGTTAGAAATATCAGATTTGATTAGTGGCCAACCTGATGAAATTGAAAAAGACAATAGTACGGTTGGGGATGACATTATGCTGGTACAAGAATTAGCGCCTCCATCAGACCAAAAGCAAGACATCGTTCGAGCTGTATTAAACCAGGTACAAGCTCCATATATAGTAACCCAAACAGAACTAATCCCTCAAATCGAAGAAAAGGCTGCAGAAGACATCAGTTTAGTTGAGGAGACCACTACAGTTAGACCTAAAGATAGTGACTTTAAGGAAATTCAAGATGCAAGGAAATACAGAATTTTAGAAATGCCTGTAACTTTGCAGGTTTATGGAAAAGACTTGAAACCTGAGCAAAAAGTAGAAACGGAGGCAATAGTATGTGTTGATGAGACACTAAAGGAAGAGGTGCAACAAGAAATGCCTAAAATCAGGTCAGAAATCGAGAAAGATGAGGTTAGCATGAGCATTAGCCAGCCTTCAGAAGAAACTATTATAGCAGAGGAGACTTTTGTTGAATACATTACTGTAGTTAGGAAGACCACAGAGCAGAGCGAAGAAATTCAGGAGATGAAAGATGAGAAATCAGCTGCTAAAAAGTCAGATACTGCCCCAGAAGTAAGTACTAGCATGTTGCAAATAGAGCCACCAGAAACTAATGAAATAGACTTGACCACTTCTACACTATCCCCTCAGATTGAAGATTTAGCTCATCCAAGTGAAGTCCCACCTCAAAATGTAAGTACCGAACCGACCACTGCTGCCGAGAATGCCGTATCCACGAGTTTGGCTGATTACATAGATAACGTTTGCAAAGAAGCGCTTGTTGATATCCAAAAGAGATATATAGTTCTAGATGTGCATGCAAGTGAACTCACCAAAGTGTGCACGTATGAAGCTGAAAAGGCCATAGGTGTGGATCAGATAGAATCCACTCAGCCTATTTCAGCGCTGGAAATGCTCACCGATCACGAGCATGCTGTTGAAGAGTTGCATGTTGATTTGCATGATGAAAAGATGTCGTCGGACCAAGACAAACCAAGCCACGCAGTAAGTAAGCTCAAGCTTTTGACCACCACAAAGAAAATGCCAAAAGATTATGACTTGCATGCTGATACACAAATTGAGTTGCCAGATGTAGATACAACACGGAAGCAGGAGAAACCTAAAGTTATTAGACAAGAAGTTAAAATTTTGGGAACACAAGAATTGCGCAATCTTGGAGCTGACTTTACTGAGACTCAGCCCACACAAGAATCAGAAATGGTTGAAATATTGGAGCCGGACAAACCAGTCAAAATAATTAAGACAATGGAGGTATTCAAAACAACACAGGAAATGCCTAAAGAAATGCTAAGTCTTGAAGGGGATATTACTAAGGCACAATTCGGTGATGATGCATTGAAATTAGTGGAACAATACATTGATGGAGCAAGGGCTGAGTCTAAACCAATAGTTATTAAGAAGATAAAAGTTACAAGAACAACACAGGACATGCCTCAAGACTTGGATTTGGCTAGAGATGAAAGTCAAAACATTCAAAATAAAGAGGTAGAAATTTGGCAATCAAAGCAAAAAATGGAACAATTAAAGTCAGGGAAGACAATTAAAGTTGAGGAGGTACCAATAGTTACACAGAAGATGCAAGTTATAACAACACATGGAATTCCTAAACATTCAGACTTGCAGGGTCTTGATATACAGAGAAATGTGGAAGCAACAAACACACCTTGCCAAGAAATAAAGAAACCAACCCAAGATATAAGTAAACCAAAAATTTCTGAGGTTGATAAGACTGACCAAACTCTGCCAGGAGTGGAAGAGGAATTGTCATCAGAGGAGGATGCAGAGGTAGCTGGTGAAATTGGGGTGCTCAAAATGAGGCGAAGAAAGAGGTCAAAACGAAAGGCTAAACCCCAAATAGTCAAAAAGGTGGCTGAAAATGAGCCTAAGGTGGCTGAAAATGAGCCTGCCCAGCCATTGCAAGATACAGTAGAAACTAGGGCTCCAGAAGTAAGTGAAGATATACTTAAGGATCAGGTAAGTATGGAAGAGAAACATCGCAAATTGGAGTTGGCCAAAGTTGACAAAACCGGCATTCAACCACTTGTGGATGAGATTATGCACGGTGTTGTGAAACCAAGTCAAGTAAGAAGTCAATTTGACATTTCCATAACAACACAAGAGGTAGTGTCATCAGAAAAAGATAGAGGAAAACAAGGTGAAGACACATGGACGACTCAAATAATCCCCAAAGATAAGAAGGACAAAACTGATGTCACTGAGCTTAAGCCACAAAATACAGAATTGGCAAACACAATTTTAACACTAGTAGAAACTAACCCAGGCCAAATCTCAGGAGAGGAGGAGAAACCTATTTACAAAGAGCAAAGTGGTGACACGGAGGGCGATAAAATTGACCAAGCAGATGAACTTGAGGAAGATGCAGAGAAGACTGGGGAAACTGGACAATCCAAAACAAGGCAAAGAAAGAAGACAA
Source organism: Hypseleotris bucephala (assembly GCA_036025885.1). Classification (NCBI taxonomy): domain Eukaryota; kingdom Metazoa; phylum Chordata; class Actinopteri; order Gobiiformes; family Eleotridae; genus Hypseleotris; species Hypseleotris bucephala. The sequence goes on along the minus strand of JAVQKG010376280.1, from coordinate 3,568 downwards.
GGCAACCAGTAAAGGTAGAAAGGAAACTGCCAGATGAGATTGGTGTACCCAAAGAAGCCACGGATATAGTAAGTGTTGAGGAAAATCAGGCAGATTTAGAAATGGCTGAAGTTGAGAATTTAGTAAAACCAGATAAACCAATTCAAGCAGCAAGTGAACAAAGTGTCTTAGAAATTATTCAAGAAATGCCCACTGATAAGAAGACTGTTGATGCTGCTAACAGGGAGCTTCAGCCAAAAGAGAAAGTATTACTACCATTAGGCCAAGAGGCAGTCAAACCTGTTGAAACTGGTCAAAGCCAAATCATAGTTAAAGGGGAAATTGATCATATAGAGAAACCAGATCAGGCTGAAGGAGTGTCCGTAGAGAAAGATGTAAAAACAAGCAAGACTGTAAGTGAGACAAAGGCATCCAAAACAACTAAAATAAAGAAAACAAAGAAACATGAGAAGCCAGTTCAAATCACAAGTAAAACAGAGGTTTCAAAAATATCACCAGAGATTCCCAAAGAGGACAAAAAACAGGCAAGCATTAATGAAAAACATGCAAATTTGGAGATGGTTGAAGTTGGCCAAACTGGCAGCCAACCACAAGCTGAAGATATAATTCCATCACTGCAGGATATTGGAAAGCCAGTGAAAGCGACTAGTGAAGTAAAGGTTTCACTTTCTACACAGGAAATACCCGAAAAGGACAAAGATCACAAAGAGGTAGAAATTGCGCTACCAGAGCTGGACATAGAAAAACGAAATAAAGATGTAGAGGTTCTTGTCCCTAAAACTAAGCTTCAGACAAAATTAGAGGCATCAAAGCAAGATGGGGTGAAACCAACAGAAATTGAGCAAAGCCAAGTTACAAGTGGAATTCCAAAGATGGATATTGTTGTTGAAGAACTTGATATGGAGATTGATAGCACTGGCCAAATTAAACCAGATGAGGTTACAGCAACACTCCCATTGCAAACCACAGAGATTGTAAGTGAAACTGTGGTCTCTAAAACTAGACACAAGAAAAAGACCAGAAAACGATCATTGGGACAAGAGGATAAAACTGACCAACCAAGCCAAGTCACAAGTGAAGGACTACCAACAACAATGGCAACAACTAGCAAAGAGGAAATACCTAATTCTCTAGATGAATCAACAAAAGAGTACAAGGATCACGTCCAAACTGAAATATCCCGTCCAGACCAAGATGAAAGAGAGAAAACTAAGTCTGAAATTTCTAAAGTTAAGAAAGATGTTGGTGTTGCTAAAACTCATGTGCCAAAAGTCACAGAAGTAGGGGTATTAGCACAAGATGTGGAAAAGCCAACTGAAAATGAGCCAGAATTTATGCCACTGGATCAAGAGGCAACCAAGCCAAGTGAAACTGACCTAAGCCAAGTCTCAGTTGAACTACAAGAAGAGCATAAGGAGGAACCAGTTCAGAATGAAGAAATGGTGAAATCCAGCAAAAGTGTGGCAAAGGAAATCAAAACAACCAAAATAAAGAAAACAAAGAAACAAGAAAAATCCAAGAAGGACAAAGATGCAGCTAAAAGTGACTCAGCCATACCACAACCAGGTGTAACAGAAATAATGACAGCAGAAATAGAGGTCAAACCAAGCCAAGTCACAAGTAACGTGGAGATTTCAATTACTACTCAAGAAATACCCAAAGACAAAGATCTGGTAACCACAGAAGACAAGCAGGTTGGTTTTGAGATGGCTAAAATTAAAATGAAACCCCAAGCAGAAGAAACAAAGTCACCAGAAGAGGGCACAGGGGAACCAGTCCAAACATCGAGTAAACCGAAAGTTTCAATTGCAACACAAGAAATACCCAAAGATGTTAAAGACCATGGCAAGGCAGAAATTGTGCCACTGAAAAAAGATATGAAGAAACCAAGTAAAGATTCAAGTGGAAAACCCAGAGATGAGAAGAATATTGATGTTGCTGTAAGTGACAATGAAAAGCTTAAGCTACGATCGAAACCAACTGAAACTGACCCAAGCCAAGTCACAACTGAAATGCTGGAAGAGGATAAGGATCAGGCTAACCAAAACAGGGTAACCAAAGAAACCAAAATAAAGAAAACAAAGAAACAAGAAAAGCCCAAGGATGATGACTTAGCTACACCAGAAATAGAGATAAAACCAAGTCAAGTCACAAGTGAAGTGGAAATTTTGATTACTACTGAACCCAAAAAGGACACACAGGTTGGGTTGGAGATTGTTGAAGTTGGTCAAAATGATAGTCAGCCCCAAAGTGAACTAATGATTCCATCAAAAGAAAGTACAGTGGAACCAATTCAAGCAACACACACACAAGAGGTTTCAACTACGCAAAAAATGCCTAAAGAAAAGAAAGTTCGTAGGAAGGCAGAAATTGTGCCACTACAGAAAACAGATGTAGAGAAATCAAACCAAGAAATAGTTGAGGTTATAAAAATGTCTAGTGATGTGCCTAAAGACGCAAAGGACACAGTTATTCAACCACAAGAGATGGAATGGGTGACAACTGAGCAAGTTTCTAAACCTGTATCCATTGAGAAGATGGCTGAAAGTAAAAAAACAACAACATATGAAATTACCTCATTAACTAAAGTTTCTGTTGAGGACATAGACAAACCAGAAGAATTGGTTGAATCACCTCCAAAGACAAAAGACAGCATAGAGGAATGCACCTTTAATTATGAGAATATCACATCACCAATTAGAGAAGTTAATGTAGAAACTACCAGCATTTTGCCAACAGAAACAGAACAAGCTGGAAAAGAGATGCCAAAAACTGAGGAACTGACATTGACTTCTGAGTTAATTAGCACACAAACTGTAGTTTCTGTTGAGGAAAGTCTCAAACCAGACGAAGTGGTTGAATTTCCAAAGACAAAAAAGATTACAGATGGAGGCACTAGATCAACTGGAGCAGAACAAGTGGCTTCTACACCTTTGCCTGATCAAGAAATGCCTGAAATTGAGAAACTTACATTGACTTCTAATATTCTTACCACACAAATTAAAGTTTCCGTTGAGGAAACTGGTCCAGAACATCCCAAAGAGGAGGTGACAGAGACAAAAGATGAAAAAGGCAACATAGAGCATTCTTCAGAGCCACTTGCCTCCGATATTGCATCAAAAAAGGCACAGTCAACTGAAAAAGAACCAACTGTAAGCAAAACAGAAATTGTTGTTGCGAAATCTTCATGTTGGCACCATGATGGGTTCATGACTTATGCAGAGGTGCTGAAAATGGGTATGGCTAAGAAGCAGGCTGAGGATGAAATTTCTTCAGCTCAAGACACAATTCAGTCTATTAAATCTTTTGCTGATAATGACCAAATTGAGAGCGAGATACTTTCTACTGTGGAAGATATTACAAAACCAGTTGAGCCTTTAATTGAAGAGAAAGACCGGCTTAAACCAATAGAAAGTAAATCAAAGGAACTAGAATATTTACTTGAGTCATTTTCAGAGTCAAAAGAAATTATTGAGAAGAATGCTTTAAATCCAGAGGTTAGTTCAACACAAAATGAACCTCTTGGTGTGGAATTTGGAAAACTTTCACAAACGAAAATGCAACAAAT
>JAVQKG010376224.1:0-11381 GCA_036025885.1 Hypseleotris bucephala | reverse complement strand
CCTGTGTAATGTCAGCATGAGCAATGGGAGAGGGGGAAACGCATACAGAAGACAGTCTGGCCAAGGGTGGGCCAGAGCGTCCTGACCCAGTGGACTGTCTGGTTCCGAGAGTGAAAACCCCAGATGACAGTGTGTTTTTCTGCTCGAGTCAAAAAGATCAACTACTGCTTTGCCATACCTCAGCCAGATTTCCCGTCCTACCGATGGGTTCAGTCGCCACTCGCCTGGTGGAGGCTTCTGTCTGGAGAGTACATCTGCAGCCACATTTTGCTCGCCCGGCAGATGCACTGCTCTTAGACTCTCCATGCGCGGCAACGCCCACTGGAGGAGCCCGAGCTTCCTTCAGGGAATGAATGCATCTGGTGCCCCCTTGATGGTTTATATGATAGACTGTTGATGTGTTGTCCGAATGAACAAGCACATGTTTCCTCTCCAAGACAGAGGAGAAGTGCCTTAGAGCCAACCGAACAGCCCGCAACTTCAGCAAGACAGGCAAGGTTTATCCAAATATTATACGACCTTCTGCTTGATGCAGAGATGTAGAAAAAACAGAATGCTGGGTGACACTATCTTATATTGAGTTGCTGACGTCACCCAGGTCATGGTCTGACGTGACTTTGTTGGTATTAGATCTCGACCTCTGCGCGTGCGCGCTTGTGATATCCTGGTGCAAAGCACCGCCCTCTGGCGGTCAGAAGGAATGAAATAGAAGCTTATTTTAGCAGTGTTCATTAGATAATAATAGCTTCAGCAATGTCCTGATATGTCCTGCCCAGATCATATATTTTTTGCTATAGAAGAAATATGGTGACTTAGTATTGCCTACACATAACTAGGTACGTTGCAACTCAGCTGGTAAAAAAAAAAATATTCTAAACTCCAATTTATGTGCCCACAAACAGAGCTTATGAAAGAGATAAGTGTAAGATAGTTAGAAAACAAAAGCATAAGAATTGTGGATTCAAACTTATGAAATGCAGGGCAGCATAAGAAGAGAAGGGTAGCCAAACATGGTGGTATTGTAGAACCTGCAAATAGCTAGAAATGTTGCCAAAAAAAAAAGTTTGTGTTTTGGTCTTGCGTAGTATTAAACAATTCTTCAAATTATATATAAAGTTTCTGCCAACAATAGACTTTAATGCTGTTAATTATATTATATTTATGCTAGTCTTGTTTTCATATTTCACTCCAGGGGTCTAAAGATTATCTTAGCTGTTTTGGGTTTAAGTCTGCAGTGACAAAAGTAAACAGGCACGTTTTATCACTTTGAGCATGATTCTCCAGCTTTCAAGCACTCATGTAGTGTTGATCAATAAGGAAATTCAGACTATACAAAATGTTATTGTGATGAATGTAAAGTGTCAGTTCCGTGCATTCACAAGAGTAAGATGGCAAATCACTGGGCACAAAGCTTGAAAAAAACATACTGTAACCAAGTTCATAAGGTTCATAAAACATCCCCTCAAAAATCAAAATAAGTTTTGAGAAGATGTAACAAAAACACACTTTCTCAAAAGACAAGTAGTCTGTAATTTTGTAAAAGTATTGCAATCACAGATGTGCCTAAAATATTCAATTCTTTTAAGTGATTCAGTTTCCCCGTCTCTTTTTATCATACGTTTTTCAGAAAACGTCTTTGTATTAGTGTCCTTATTTTTCTACTTTACTGAAAACCCTGCAGAGAGATGAGAGATTGGCGCTAACATGGTGCATACTAGTCTGTACTGCTTTTATCTGTTTCTGTAGAGAACACATATGCTCTCATCATTGGGAACATCACACAAGTTCTCTTCTTGCATCAGCTGGAGTTGCCCTTTTAACTTTGTTGTAAGCTGCTCTCTTAACCCACTCACACAGTGCTGCTGTGCATTTATAAACACTTATAATTAAGCTTGGCTACTAAATTGCTTATAGTCTCCCCAGCTGCCTGTTCTCGTTACCTCTTGAACACTCACCAATTTATGCGCCCACAAATGGAGCTGATGAAAGATAGATGCAGGATAAAACAGAAAGAATACATATAAGAGTAGTGGATTCAAACCTGTGCAATGCTGCGTGCACTAGCTTTGTCAAGACTACAAAATAATATTAATCGTGTATAAGTAAAAAGTTCTCACGGCACACAGGTATGTAAGACTTAAAGAATATTTCTAATTTTTATTATTGATGTTATCAGACAGACAAAAATGTATGATATAATATAAATAATTTCAGGCCATCTTAAGTCATCTTACTCTTTCAAATTCTCTCCCTTTTTTTTTAAACCAGGAGAGTGACACCAGGGCTAAACTGGGACTACTGCGTACATTACAGTTACTTTCCACCACAGTGCAGAAAGTGGAAAAACAATAAAAGCATGTGTGATAAAATGCTCAATAAAGGACTAACCTCATTACAGGACTAAAACAGGCTAAAGTGAAAAAATCAGGGTATATTAGCTCATTTTTTACACCTTTCTTACGCAGACAGACTTGCAAAATGGCCGTTTATTTCTGTATTCTCGGTGCATAGGTCTACTCCAGTATCCAGAGCCCACACACTATAAGCCCCTCAGGCATGTTATTTGCACGCTGACAGCTGTGTCAAGTCTGAGATGAACCCTAAGATGTGTTATCAAACCTCCTCAATCACCAAAATAGCATGCAGACTCATATCTCCTAGCATCAAGCAAGCAGCATCTGCCATCTAAATATGACAAAACATATTATCTATTGTTTTAGGTTAAAATGAGATCTGCTGCTATCAGGGTACCATCTCCTCCTCACACTAAATATTTCAGAGACAATAAACACAGAGTGATGGAGGTGTGATCAGATTGTCAAAGGAGGGAAAATGGAGGAAAAGCGAAGAGTGCAGACCGGCATATTTTCCAATTCCACTTTAAATCTGAACCAGTGGTTTACTACATTTTACAGAATATTTTAAAAATCAATATAAATTATTTTACATTGAACTTTGAGATCATCAATCAATTTTATTGTAAAATGCCAAACATTAAAAATATTAATTACAGAGTTATGTTAAAGTTATGTTTATTAATGGGGTTAAACTGCTGGGTATATTAAACATACATTTGAATTCAAGAATGGGTTTAAAAGTCGCAGGCCTGGATAAATGAACAGCATTGAATCAGAAAAGGTGCATGGCCAAATCAATATGACAGCCACTAGACAAGATGGGTGTGGTGGCACCCAAAATAAAAAGGCTGAACTGAGAACTAGAGATAAAGTTACTGACTAGACTAGGTTTCTGAACAGTCCATACAAAATGCATTTAAAAACATGATTTAAAAAGCCCCATCTAGTGACAGAGTCCACTTTGTAGAAGTGCACTTACAATGGTAAACATAATATAAGGAGACATTTCATTAAAGAGAGGCTAGCATCGTTGTTATCCTCTTATGCTATGTCTGTCTTTATGTTTCAAGTTTGAAGCTAGTTGGAAGTGTAAGTGGATCAAACATCCATTTAACCTTTTATTGAGCCGGCACAGCATGGCCGCTCCCACTGCCTTCAGTTCAGCAGCTGTTCAGTAGAGTCTAATGACCAGCGCTATACCCCATACACAGACCAGACCCCTCACAGTGGGGCAGCAAACAGGAAGAACAGACTTTCTACAATGACTGCAAAATAAAATATTGAGCATCCATGTCATTAATACTTTATTTTATGCTCTGGCACAAATAAATAGATAAAACTGAAGGGTGATTTAACGCTACATTAGTTATTCATAAACTCATTTTTGTTTGTCGCATCAAATTAGCGTTTAGATCACCTTTTCCCAAAGAAAATATATATGGAACAGATTGTTACCAAGACTGCCATTTTGCATAGTTTATAATCTGTGACAAGAAGCTGTAATTAAAAGGAGAAGTTTAAACACATGAGCCCAACAATGCTATTATAAAGTGTAAGCATCATGTCAGTCTTTTGTGTGTTGACACAAACAGATTACTGTATATGCATACTACATTAGATAGATGTTAATTAAAGGTAATAATGACCTGACCTGGCACACCATAAAAGCTTGAGGCTAAATATGGTGCATAGATAACAGGTTGCATAGCTGGATATTATTTTCATTGCCAACATGCTATCAAACTATTACAGAAAAAAGTATGTTATGTTGCCTCACAGATCAAGGCCACAGATTAATTAAAAGGCCAAACATGATAGGTTAAATGCAGATGATTTTCCCTTTGTGAGAATGTGCATTTTCAGTGGCCTAAAATTAACATACAACACAGAAAAAAACACCATCAATTAATTTACTGCGTCCTTAGGGCTATTGTGAACTCTGTATGAGACATATAGGCACTAAAGGAAGCCACAATGTCTTAATGCGTTTTACAGTACTTTTACAGGCCTGATATACTGTAAGTCTAGTAGCTTGTTCTGGCAGTTTGTTTTTATGATGTGCAATTGACAAATGATTGATTTTCAAGTTGTTATTAGTGAATATAGGTTCATATAATAATTGCCAATAACAGTAAAAAAAGTATCTGAGGTGACAACACACTGCTTGTAAATAGGAATGCCATAATGACTTTTGGGGACCTGGGATTGGAATACCCTCTGGTTAGTTTGATGTGCGAATATGAACAGGGAATTGGGGAGAAAATAACACAATGGGGGCCTAGCCAGCGTGGTGTTTGAAATGAATGGGAAACACAGGTAAGCCCATTTAAACATGTATGGACAACTCACCAGATAAAAAAGGCTGGATCCACCTGAGACCAATCCCCAGTCTGTTTCTGAGCCTGGTACACTAATACTCCAAGGACAAACTTCATTTGTTGGCATTTTTCCTTCTTTTGCTTCTTTTCTCCTGAAACTCGTCAGCTCCACCATCTTGACTTCCCACAGTGTACTGCAGCATTCCTCTGAAGCTCAGATTGGTTGCAGTGGGCCGTTCTGAGCTTTCAAAGATGACGCCGCTGCCTCCAATGTTTTCTCTCGGCTTCTATTTCTCATCTGTCATGTTTCTGAGAGCAAAAATAAACCAGACGTCTTCTTGGTTTGGACTTTTTCTGCATCATTTGCTTCAAGAGGCTCTAGTGGCACTGGAGATGAGAGACAGTAACACAGATAAGTGCAGAACTCTGGACCATGTTAAAGGGCCATTATTCCTTTTTTCAAGCATTTCAAATTTAATTTTTTGGTCACCTATAGATGTTTTTACAATTTTAAATCGATAGAGCTTTTTAGAAGCTGATGACACAAAAGCTCAGATTCATTACTCTCAAAGGGCCCCTTTCCCACAGTTGGCCACACTCAACACAATTCACTACTACAGCCAATGTAAATGATGTAAAGTATTAGCAAGAGGGTTTCTTCAACTATTTATAATAATAAAAAAAAATACCCAAAGACGCTGTGCAATTGCATTATTCATTCACTCCACAGTCACGTTGGTTGTAAGCAAAGTCTGAAATGAAACAATCTCAGTTCCGATGAAGGTCCACATCTCAACATACAAGACAACTCAAACATGCTTGAAAAAACTGGGTTTGTTTGGAAGTGACAAAAATATATAAAACCTGAAAATTGCATGCATTTGAAACAACTAGTGATCACATGATTGGTATTTGGGTGAAAGCCAAAGCTATTTGTGGGACCGATGTGCATCCAAGATAATACATCACTCCGACCCAAGTGGAATGTGGTGGATCCATGTACAAAATGAGATCTTATTCCACATTTCTTACGGCACATATTCTTCGTATGTAGAGATAAAGACAAATAGAACTATCACATGGAAATAGATTCTTTGCACAAATTAGTTTTACAGGCAGCTCGCAGATTGGCACGCTCACAGCAGCATGACAAATAAATCAGGTTTGTAATGGCCTAGTGCATGCATGATAAAACCGTCTTCGAAAGCCAGCGGAAGTGGGTGGGCCATCTCAGCGACGCAGATTTTTTTTGTCCCTTTTTCTCAAATGTGTCTGAAAAATGAAGCAGGAATTCAGCAGGCAACATGGAATTCCTCTATGGACCCGAATATTTCCTTGAACTATTTGCTTTCAAGAGTGAATATCAATGATGTGTGGGAATTAGAAATCTCACCAGAAACAAACATGTTTGAAATTGAAATGCCAAACAAGGGAAGGCTCCCTTTTACATTTGATCTAAAAAAAACAAATAAATAATGCTTGAATGTTTTCTTTTCTTGTCTCAAAATTGGTGTATGCTTCTATAACAGATGCACTGAGATCAGACAACTTTTTGCTCACAGATCTCACACAACATTAAATAAGGAAGAGAAGCCAAACATTAGAGATTTGTTTTGCACAGTGTCAAAACAATTTTAGCAGTACGTTTATTAACAACTGTAATCTAACAACCACCAATTATTACAGTAATACAACTAGCCACTAAATCATGTCTACAGCAGGACTACACCAAAACTTAACAGACACCAGACACAAGGCAGGCCCAGAGCAGAACTAAACCATGTCTTAAAGAGGACTAAGCTAGGTCAAAATCTAAACCAGATCTAAAGCTCTCCTTAATCCAGGGCTAAACTCAAAGTCAAATATGATCAATTTTAACTTATACTACAATGTTGGTTTCCAATATTTCCATAGTTTGTATGTGGACCTGACTACATTGAATATTTCTTCTCTTTCTACTAGCAATACAGTGACATTTGTGGAATGGGTGATAGTGGTAGATGTTGCACCACCCCGCACACAGAGTAAATTGCATAAACTAGTAGTATGGTGCTCAGGTGATGTAAGAGGGGGACAAATGTTTGCCTCGACCTGGGCTTAGCCTCTACACAGTCACACAGTGCCCCCTCTGGGCTATACACAGTGCACACTCCATTTGTTTTATACACCCTTAACTACACAACCTCCACAACAATAACAATGAGCCAAATTTCATCGCTCATAATGGGGAAGTGTGTCTTTGACAGTCAACATACAGTAAAAGGCTATTTTTGGAAGAATTTGAAAATATTTTAAGTAATAACAACATCTTTGACTAAAATGCTGGTCAAATGTGGGTGGACCTTTGCTATGACTACCCCCAAAATTGAAAGCCTTTTTGCTATCGGCACAATACAGTTTTAATGGGTTTCTATAATGAGAAGCTCAATACAGAGAATGGAAAGGCTAATGCTCTGGAAAATTGTAATGTAAATGTTGTTTTAATAAAAGACATTCTCACAGTCATTACAAGAAATTGGACAATTATTCTAGTGGGAGTCACGAGTGCATATTTATTCACACTGTACTCTGCGTTTTAGACCTGAATAAAAATACTTTGGTCATTGTCCACCAAAGTACCCTGCCTAAGGCCCACAGTGGCTGGGATAGGAAATGATCAAAAGAATCAATGCAATGTCTTCACTTAGAGAGGACTAGGAAGAACAGTCATCATGATGTCTCTAATCACCCAGATATAGCATAATCACATTGGCAAAAGCATTAGTGAAGTAAACTGCAAGAGAAAACGTTGCTTAAGAAAGGCTTTGGCACATTTACTAATGAATAAAAAGCTGTTTGACTGTGGCTATAATTAATAAGATATGCACTCAGCAAAGTGTCCCAGTTTAACCCTGTCTAGTGGTATAAATATAGGCCATTTGTGCCTCCGACTCTGGAAAAGAAAGAAAGGAGGAGCCTGGATAAATGCTCCCTGGAATAGATGAAGCCTATTGGACATGATGCTGTTGAATGAAGAAGAAAGGGAAAATCCCTGGCTCGCTCTTGTTTGGAAACTGATGACAAGAAGCTGGTGCGAAGCCGGCAGCTACTATTTCACTGCCACAGCGAAATCTGATTTGGGATGCACTCGCAAGGTTTAATACTAAAATAGACCGCTATGTTCTCTTCTTTATATACCCCCAGTACTTTAAATTTTATTTGTGTCGATGTTTCAACTCTGCTCTAAAAGAAACCAGAGTTGCATCTTATGAACTAGAAAATGTCTAAACCAGTACAGCAAAGCAAAGTGTGAACCTGTGATTTCCCAAAGCTTTTAGATTATTTCCGTGTTAGAAGTGATGACAGATAACTCCATGTGAAATATGCAGCATGTTCATTAGCAGCTCTTGTTTTCACCTTCCCAAAGGCAAATAACACGTGTACGTGTGAATATGACCTAACACGTACAGCACTGGAGCAAGTGAAAATACCACACTGTGTTTGTCATTAGCACACCACAAGCACTACACATTCATAATCACTTCAAACAAATAGATTCATTTCATTACGTTCATATGTCACAAATATTTATGAATCTGATATTCAATGATCTGCATGAGATATCAGAGTCCATGTCTGAATAATGTAATACAGTATAACAATAAATGGAACAATTTGAAGATAAATGAATGATGGTTGATACGATAACTAACTCACATCCACCTTAATTAGTTTCATTCCAAAAGCTTAAAATAACATACAGTACTAGGCACAAATCCCACTTTCTCCTTCAGCAATGTCTGTGTTGCATTATACAGTCATAGACATGTTTATAATAAATGTTTACTGATTCTGAGTAACTTCACTTTTCAATTTTCTTAATCTACAATAATCAACATCTACATATGAACAACATTCAGCATTTCTATATATGAGGCATGTTATAAACAGGATGTAAACATATTCAGATTAAACATCGGTGCAGTCACAGCACAATATTAGGTTTATTATTAAACTGAGGTGAGCTGTGCGGTAAATAGAGGAGGAAATATTAATTTGTCCTCCCCATGTGGGACATGATATGGTCTCCATGTCTTTGCAGCAATCAAATTTGTGAGTGGAAATGGCATCAGGATCTGAAGGCCTGCTGGTATCAGCTCGCCTCGAGACAAAGGCACCGTTGGGTCTCTGCAAACGGCCCAGTGCTTTCTCCAGCACTGTGTGATGCCTTAGTGAAAAACAGACTAAATAAATCAACTCTGAAACTGAGAGAAGTGAGGGGGCTGTGGGCTCAGGACAGAGGCTGGCATTAGGAGGAAGTGACTGGTGCTGTAATTAGGGGAAACAGAGAAACTACATCGATATGATTCACAATCTATTCACCATGGACCTTCTGCTGGGGGCACTTCCTGTACAAAAACAGCTAAAAAACTACTGTATATACAGCTAATTTAGGCCCCAGGTTAAATCATACAAAGTTAAATATATAATAGCTGGTGAGTAATATGATTAGAAAGTTAACTATAAATTAAAAATATAGCCAAGGTTCGAAAACAAATGATCAACAATAAACTACCATGCAGCAAATGATCCAAAAATAGTATGTAATTGCAGAGAGTTATAATGAATGATACCCGATCTAATTAATGTAAGATGGATGAGGGTCATGTAAATTCACACTTAGTTTTTCCAACACAATTAGCCTCTGCTGCCTGTGATCCAGTCCTGGAGCCCCAGAGACAGGAGGTGGGAGGAAGAAAGGCCCCTGTCTCATATCAGCCATGTGAGAGTGAGACCTGAGCTCACATCCATCTTTTGTTCTGTTTCAGGCAAAGATCCATCTAGTCCCTGATGACGGCACCTCTCCCCCGCCGTACTTACATGTGTTGAAGCCAGCTCGGATGGTTGGAGAGCTGCAAATCCCTTATCCACACCCAGGTCTGTATCATCACATTTACATGTCCACAAAATACAGCAAACTGTCACAGTCAGATTCAGTGTAAATCAGGAGTAAGTAGTAGTCTTAATACTCAAAAAATTGTACTCAGTTAAGAAGCAAATGCAACTCATTACTACAGCCTCCGGTAAATTCTCAAATCACCATAAGAATCCTTTGCATTATATGAAAGCTACAGTATATTCCACATAATAGTCAAGTGAATAAAGAGATTGAGATGATGACCAACTCACAAAGATCTTTAAAATATTATAAATGAGAGCAATTTTACTGTGTGACTTGAAACAGACAGGAGCATGTACAAGGATGAAATCACTACTTCACTAATCTGATTGCCATTTAGACCCAAATTGATTTCCATAGGAAGGACCCCTGGCCTTCAGGACTCCTGAACCCAGGCTCATCATTCAGAGCCTGTGGCCTAATTCAATAGCAACTAAAGGCCAGGCTGGTGTTTATAAGGCAGCTAATTAGCTTAGTGTCTCACTATGCTAAGTAGCAGCCTATACAAATCAATCCAATCACTGTGACCTGCTCGACGGGGTCGCCTGTCTTAATTACTTACAAAGCACATGAACTACAGAAATCATTAAGTCATTGCCTTAACGTATTTACAGAAAGTACAAATGTTTAGTTTCACTTTTATAGTCAGTTGAACTTTTGATTATACTATTTCCTGGTGTAAGCCAACATTTGGATGGCTGATATGAGATTATACTCCCACCACCAGGACTAAATGTACAACCATACTGCCTGTGCAAATAATTACTTCTGCTATGACATTTGATCCTGAAGCAGGAGAGAATGTATTGAGCATTAAATTAAATCACTTAATGAATTTGCAGAGAATAAGGTGTTATAAATTATTTATGACACCTTCTGTGACAATTTACCAGCAAAAAAATAAATAAAAAACGTATTACTTGTAATTTATATTTTAAAAAAAAAACTTATTGAAACTGATTATAGCACTGAATATGAGTATGTCCATATGTGCTGAAAATATATGTTAAGAATATTGTTTCCTGTAAATAGTTTTAAAGAAGCTTGAGAGTCCAAGGTCCAAACGGAGATTAAAGACACAGTTGTGGGGTGCACCAACAACAAGACCACATGAGGAAAGACAAAAAAGCGACGGGGTAAGAGCTGAGAGAACGGACGCTCTCACTGGCCGGAGCGCTGTACTGTAAATATGTCCCGCTTGGTGGGAATCAGTGTAAAAGGCAGCTAGCAGCTGGTGCTTAGCGAGGTCCTGCTGGCCCAAACCACAGCCACCCGGCCTACTGATGAAGACAGATGGACTGGGCCACAGCTCCGACACAGGAGCTCACCCCACAGTGGAGATTAGAGGCAGGCTTCTAAAGGAGGTCTGACGGCCCACTGAGGGACAGAGGAACATACAGATCTGCAGGTCTTTATGAACTTTTCAACTAGAAACTGAAAAGAAATGTTGCTAGTGTGACAAGAGAATTAGGTTTGAGTTTGGTCTGATAACCTCACAGCAATGGACAAGAGAGAGAAACCCAGCAGTTGACAAAAATCACCACTAACAATTATAATAAACTTAAAACCATTGCCTTTTGTCAGACTGCAAAGTTCTCACTGATGTGCAACAACAATAAAGCTTCTTACACACCTACACTCATTATAATGTAGCGTAACTGCCCATTCTTGACCTCTCTACGAACACTGGAATTTCCCTTTCCCCCCACAAAGGAGAAAATCCAGTCCTTATCTGAATTTACAACCCTTGTCTAAACAACAAGACCA
>JAVQKG010376215.1:0-19413 GCA_036025885.1 Hypseleotris bucephala | reverse complement strand
AAGTACAATACAAGTTAAAGTGCAATATCCTAACCATTTTAAAGCCTTTGTTAAACGCTCATTTGACTCATCATGATCATCTAATGCAGCATGGCGTTAGTAGAGCAGACTTTGTTCTTCCAAGACATTGTGTGCAGACCCTGATAATGCTGAATCATGATGTGTTTTGGTCACTTTCGTGTGGGTCACTGTTCAGTAAATGCCTGTGCCCTCTATGTTGTCTCATGTCAGTTTCCTCTCTCTTTCCAACACTTTCACATTTGCATACAAATGAACATCTAAACTGCCTCAATCACATAATTGACTCGCAATTAGAAATTTTCTTGAGCCGGTCACTTTGCACTGGACAGACTAAGTGCGCAGAATGAGGAGCGACACACAGGAGGGGAGAAAAATGGCTGCTATTTTGCATATTAATGAGAGTCATTAGCTGTCTTTGGCAAAGGCTGACAAGGGGACCTCTTTATGCCCTGGCCTCACAGCCCGACTGAGGAAAAGTGTCCACTCCAACGACCAGCGCTAATTGTTTCTGAGTATGTTGTCCAGCTGATCACCATCATCATCACAGGAAATTAGAGCCGCTTTAGAACGACGACTTGGCTGACGTTGTATGTGGCCTATTATGATAACTCTGTGTAAGCTTTTAACTTCTGCTGCTCGACATGAAGCTTTTAACTTACGCCCATTAAGGCCTTGTATCTTCCTGTTTCTCCTCAAGCAACAACTATTAAAATCTGAGAAACCAAAAGGTGAGCCAGGATATCAGGAGTGCACGCAGCCATTATGCTAATGTTTTAGATGGAAAAGTCAGAAAGTCTTTGACAATTATTACATGTTTCTTCACACTAATCAGACAATTATTGATTCATGTCCTTTATCACCCAACATTATGGCAACACTACAGTAAAGAATTGTGGAGGTTACTGGGTTTGAAAGTTCATTTGAAAACTGAATATTTAGGATTAAGTCATTTCTGTAACTTGTTGAGTGAGTCTGAATATAACAGTCCAGGAGAATGTTAACACAGGTGTACAGTGAAGCCTCAGTGAAGATGAAGATACTCTACTATCAGTTAAAGCTGGTGCCAGGCCCCTGCGTGTGTGTGTGCTTATGTGTGGTGCTGGGACATAAAAAGAGAGCATGCTCCCATGTCAGATATGCTGCCCTTTCTGCTAACGGCTTCAGAGGCCACAGAGGCTAACTGCCACTGCTGCCCCCACCTTTTCTACCTGGACATGCATCTATCCTGTCCTAACATGCACACTTACACACATGCATCTATCCTGTCCTAACATGCACACTTACACACATGCATCTATCCTGTCCTAACATGCACACTTACACACACACATCTATCCTGTCCTAACATGCACACTTACACACACACATCTATCCTGTCCTAAAATGCACACTTGCGCACATATACACACAGACACACGTACACCTATTGATGTCCTAACATGCACACTCACACACACACATGCATCCATCCTGTCCTAACATGCACACTTACACAAACACATCTATTCTGTCCTAACATGCACACTTAAACACACACATCTATCCTGTCCTAACATGCACACTTATGCACACATACACACAGACACACACACGCACACCTATTGATGTCCTAACATGTACTGTTACACACACACATCTGTCCTGTCCTAACATACACACACACTTTTGTTCTATGTCTGCAGCCAGCTAGCGGCGACATCTCTGCCACAACTGCCAGTGCGTTTGACCTTTCATGTCCAGGCCTAATCGGATTGTGTCCCTCTTTATGAAATCAGACGCTAAAGGTCAGCAGGCTGTTTAACATGGGGTGGAGGCCCACAGCTATGGAATTTGCCTTGGCAGTAAATTACCTTTATTATGTTTGGTGCATGTGATTCTACACTGTCCCAAAGGCACCAAGGGACATGGTGCTACATGAAGATGGGCTGCAAGGGGGCCACTTTCTTACAAGAGGTCCTGACAATGGGGCTGTGGTAATCACTACCAAATATGATGCAATACGAACTTCACCAAGTTTGCTGTAATCCTCTCATATTTGTTAAAATAACAAAATTAAAAGATTTTTATTGATTTATTCTTAGGAAGGATGTTGGCTTTCGACAAGGAGGTTCTATAATAAATCGTCAAGCCAGGTGACCTCCCTGAGATATGTTCCAGTCACATTTTAAAAGTCAGCTTTGAATGAATACCATACTTTAAAAAGACAGGAAAAAATGGTAAATTTCTAATGCAAATGAATGTGTCCATGTTTAAAAATACTGATGGTGTTATAAAAACTAAAATCTAAAAGTAGCTTCACATTCGGTCAATTCTAAAATTCAACTATGACCTGGATGATCAAGAGCCTTCACAGATGTCAAGTGCTCACAATGACTCACAGTTAATATTGCTCATGTAGATCTTTCTGAACAAAACAAGAACATGGTGTGGGCTTGATACTGACAGAAAAGAGAAAATACGTCATACCCAATATTGGACGTGTCTATTTCCAGACCTTCAGCTTTCTCTTTGCCTTAGTCTCACTTTTGCCATCTCTTTTACACACACACAACACACACATCATGTTTGATACGTCACCGGGCTGTCCATTTGAGCCATGCTTGTGTCAGACAGGAAGCCCTCGTCTAGTTGTCACATAAAACTTTGATCCATCACGCCAGTTTGTTCCTGATCCCTCATCCATTCAGACCTAGTGATCATCAGTCACATGACACAGACGTGACATTGTGCGGGTTGTGTCGTGTGTCTGTGTGTGTGTGTGTCTGTGTGTGTGTATTGTGGACAGAGGGGTTGTCGTATGCGTGCTGACATCTCTTGGCTGCTAACAGAGCGATGATGGAGATGAAACTGATACGTGCAGACAACAAAGAGAAACCCTCTTTAAGGCACTGTTTCGGGCCGTGCACACGTTCAGAAGAGGCAGATCTGAGCAAAGACAACAGGGTTTATCTGAGAAATCATTAGATGTGAATTCAATCATGTGTTAAACTGACGCTATAAAAATTTCTCATACCAGAAATATTGTAAGCTATATTTACTATGAATTGTTACTAATTTTACACTTCCTGTCACATGATACATCAGTAGTCCTCCAAATAATTACTCATGTAACAGCATAAACATATACTAACACTGATCTAATAGGCTACTGTCTGATGTTGTATTGATGTAATAAGACAAAATTGACAAAATACTTAACAAGTGTATTTTCAAACAATAAACTAAAAGTAAAAACAAAATAAATATGATTAACTTCAAAATCACCATTCACAACATAAAGCTTTGGTTGCCAAAAATCCTGCCCAAGTAAGATTTTTGTTTCATTACTCAAGTTGAAGTGAAAAGTGTAGTGCATTATAATGATTCTCTTAGACACTACAAGTAACAATTAAGGTTAGTAACTTGCACAGTGTATGCAGTTTTTTATTATTCCTGAAAAGAATGAACAATGAAAGTGAATGTAATAGAATCTTAGTCATCTTCTACTAAAAGCCTCCTGCAGAAACAATTACGGATAAAAAATGAACATTGCCTATTTCAAACCGAACATGCAGACATTCATAACCCCTTAAACCAATTGTAAAAATGGGCCCTTCTCTGGATGAGCTGCAAATGTTTTCAGACTAATACCGTTTCCCTCATCAATCGCTAATGCTAACGACTGCAGGGTTTCAGAGTTGATGTGAGGGAAGGGTCGGCATAACTTTGTCTATACAATGTTGTCTGCAAACTCAGGGGAGCGATGTACAGAAAAAGTAATGTATACGCTTGGAAAACTGTTGGCCAGTGTCACTAGTACATTTAAACAAATATTTACAATAATATCTAAATGTCTTGGTCATATGTGTCCAAAGTGTGGTATAGGAGCCAACCTGGCAAAAATTATTTTGGCCCTCAGCTTCAAAGATATATACTGAAATATTAGTTTAGGCATTTAAGCAGTAGCAATTTTTTATTTATTTATGTATTTTATTTTTTATTTTATTTTATTTTTTAAATCTAATTGAACATATTTTCTACTACTTTCATTTTTTTTTACACTCAGTAAGATATCTACACCAAGTCTAAACAAAAGTTTGAAACACCCTGATCTAGTTATATGTATAGTTAGCTGTAATTGTGCCAAAATCAATCTCAAAGCTATCAGTATCAAACCAGTTGAATGTGTACAGAGAGATGGAGCATAAATCTTGTTTGTAGACAGTAGATGTCTCGGGACAAACATCACTGTTACCCCAGACCTTGGAGCAGTATGGTCCGTGCTATAGGCCTTGTCTTGTTGATGACGATCATTTGTTGCTAATTAATGGACTTGAGCCCATTCTCGCCGTGAGAGCAACACAAACGACATGCATTAAACATCGCCATGCCTCCACCTCCTGCTGCCAGGAGGACAGGAAGATGGAGCGAGGGATGGAGGAGTGGGCTAAGGTGAAAACATAATTAGAGACCAATTGATTCATTTTATAAAAGCAAAAAGTTACAAGAAATATCTTAAAAGTTTGTTTAATAATGCTTTATATATTATTTACTTCCCCAGAACCTGGCTGGCAACACTTGTCACAAGGCCTCCCAAGCTCACACATCATAAATGATGAGTTGTGGAAGTCGTGGCTAGTTGTATTACAAAGCAAACTAAATGCACTGACTTAAAACTGTTCACGAATAGTATCTTATTATACAGCATGCAAGATCTCAGGATGTTTTAAAAATAAAATGTATGAGCAATCTTTCTCTTAAACAAGTGCCAGGATTATCTTGGATAGTGGAAACATTTCAAACTTCAAGACAGAACTAACAGTAACAAAGCTCAAATCAATTAAAATAAACTATACATTTTAACCTAAGGCAAATACGTAACTATAGAGGGGACATAATGCATATGACAGAGATGTTCACAGATTATACAAATTGTAAATAAATAATATAGAATTTGGTCCCACATGTGATGTTACATATTTTTGCAGTAAAACAATGTAGATTTTATTGAAAAGGCCTTTGAGACGAACTTGCCCTTTAAGACTGAAAGCGTCCTTGGTGGCCATCAGCTCACGCACACACACGTACACATACACACACCACTGTAACACACGTTAATGCATAAATTGCCATTATGCGAGCTGCCGCCGGTGGCAGAAGCGCCCCCACCAAGATCACCTCAGCTGACAAAAGTTAATTTGCACTAATGATGTTTTACTCCTCTCATTACCTTAAATCATCTCGCTCTCTTTCCCCTCCCTCCCTTCACTACAAAGAGAGATGCAAATAGAAAAGTGTAAAAAGAAAATAGCCACGCTAAAGTAAGTGGAAGAAGAAACATAGGCATAGCACCAGTCAGCACATTGTAATGGTTATTGTTCTGATGACGCTGATTGTAACTGCGCTAAAACAGCTCTCGGTCTTTTGCCTCTTAAATATTTAACGTGGTTGTATAATTATCAAAGCTACTCAAGTTAATTTTTGATGGACCACATGTACGCTCTCAATTGTTTTTACTGTACAGCTGGCCGCATCGTTGAATTTATGTCATGGGCTTAAGTGGTGGACTTTGTAATTATAAAAGAGTCCAGGCTTAACGAGTATGGAGTGTTCAATGTGTAAATGAGTTTTTTGTATTGAAACTTTGGGTATTAAGAGGTTTGCACGCACTAACCTATTTAGCATTTTGTTGTGCTTTCCAAACTCGTGCCTAATTGATTGCACACTGACTCTCTGCAGTAGTTTCAAGAACCTTTATTGTGCCAAATCAACTTTAGTTTTATGCCATGCTATTATGTTGTTACCTCATCAAAAAAATACCTGCATTATTTTTTTCATCATTTAGGCATATTTTAGATGCTATTTTTTGTGAGCTACAAACACTTAGTTCCCCCTTACCCCCTCCCCTCTCTCTAGCCACTCCTTATTCACAAAGCACAAACGCAAAACAAGCCCTCAACATTCACTTATTGAGGGAAAAACACTAAACAGCTCTGATTTCTCACTGTTATTTTTTGTTGTGTAAGAAACATCTTAAACTTCTTTTCTCCCTGTTTCTGGCCCAAAGAGTGCTACTCCATTTTGCTGCCCCATGCTCATCTCTTTATTCGTTTCTGTATAGTACCATTAACATTTGATAATAAAAACATATTATTTTTGTACATTTTCTTAATTGTGAAATGTGCCATATGGCAAGACCTATTTTCTTTTAAGTTAACTTTTAAATAAAATTTCAAGGCAGCACCTAGTGACTAGGTGACGAGATGATGCTTAAAATGTTTTTAAAATATTGCTGCTGCTAGAGCCAAAAGGCCCAAGACAAAAAGTCATCACCTTGCTTTCTTTTTATTATATATCACAACTTTGTGACTCATAGCCAGGAGCCATTGTTTCATAATGCTGAGTTATTACAATAAAATCAAAATAAAATAACTTGGATTTCCTGGAGGCACACAAAACAAATCTCACACTTCCCGAATAGAAACTGCAGGGACCAGCGGTTAATTAACCAAAGGGTGTAAATTATTTCTAATTATCACCATAGGACCCAGGCAGAAAGAGTGGGGCAGAATCTTCTATGTTAATCAAGCAATGATGAATAGTTCATGCTCATACAAACATAGTCTCTATGGGTCCCCTGTGCATTCCTCTCACGCACATACTCCAAACACACTAACACACAAAACAGTGGGCGTGGCCCACTGAATTAATTGTATGAAGTGAGCTGGCAAGGAAGGCAAAACTCTTTAACACATATGTATAGCTATACATGATGTAGACAACATTAGGACTAAACAACCAGAGGGTAAGCACTGTACAATACACTCATCTGGCCACTTTATTAGGAAGACTCTGTAACCACAAAAAGTGACATTATTTTCTTTAAAAACAGGAGTTTTTGTGTATGTTTTGTGTATTCCAGTAGATCAGCACTTTTTGAAAAAGTCAGTCAGGTAAAGTCCTTTTTTTCTTTTGATGTCTGTTTAAACTTTCATACTACAATGACAGAGTGTCTTCCGATCTCATAAGATTTTTTTCCTAAACAAACAGGTGAATAAGTATATATAAAATGAGCTGTTATTTTAGTCTACATCACAGGCTAACTAAAACCATTGTGATTATGATGGCCATGGCAATGACATGTTCTAATCTGCTTAGTTAACGGGCCAGGGGTCTTTAGCTAACGGATTATCAGCCAGATTTGAGTAATAGACTCCTCGTTTAGCTTTAATGCGTTTTGCATAGAGAGCAACCTCCCCTCATCACTCTTAAAGATGAATCGGCTCCCCTGCTACAAGATAAAGGCACAAAGAAACTTCTAAAGATATTAGTCTGCCAGCAACTACATAAATCATAATGTTTTGCTAATGAAGGTAATGTTAATTCACTAACATAGCCTCAGTGCTCCATGGATAATACAATAGGCCAACACAATGCTAATGTTGGAACAAGTTTTACTGGACCTCAAGTGTGTCCAACTTTTTCTTGTACGTTTATTGTCGCAAAAAATGAAAAATGTACAAATGTATGTAAGAATTTAATTGGCCAATTTACCTTACCTGTGCCAATTAAGGATGTTTTCTATGTTTGTTGAAATATTACTAATTTCACACAAAAACTACTCCACAGATTTGGATGAAATTTTCAGGGAAGGTCAGAAATTACACAAGGCACAATTGATTAAATTTTGGGGTGATCCATAGAAATGAGCTGCATTGGCAGAGCTCCCTGACTGCTTTCTAGTTTAGTTATCTTGTGCTTAAGTATAATATACGTATCTTCAGACCACAGTAGGAAACCCTGTAAATGATTTGCCTGAGCCCTGACAGAAAGGTCTGCTGTATTTACACTGGTGCATGCTGCTTCACCTGCAGTCATCATCTGTCGTGAGCCGCTTATTAAACTATTCTACTGTCTCATCAAAAACAGATTAGTCTTTTCAATGCTTTGATACATTTCCCTACTCGTCTTCATTCCCTATAATCATTTAAACATGATTTAGCCTGGAGCATAATTATTTTTAATTGTCATATAAATTATTAGTATAGAAAAGACATAAAGAAAGGAATAAGAAACGTGAAGTAAAAATAAAATCATTTTTCTGAACATAAACACGACAAAATGTTAGAAATAAATACACTGTTTAAAAGCTGCTATGGTTTAGAAACTAATGTTAAACTAAACTAGGGCTGGTTATTGCCAACTACCTCACATTACACAATGAAGACAAAATCTTACTTTTAGTATTTTTGTATCATTGTAGTAATCAGCATACAATACATGCTGTCTACCTGTTTATGCACATTATTCATCAGTACTTTGAACATGATAGGGTATATGTGTATTAAAGTACATGGTTATATATTCCTGTATTGCAGCTTGTAATTAGCAATACTGTATTATGAAACCTGTAGTATTTATAACAAACCAAAATTGTGTGTATTTTTTTTTTAATCAATGCATTTATTTTAGAAAATTAATTATGATTGGGCCTAATTTTGGCGCTAAAATTCAGTGAAAACCTGTGTGCATATGCTAAAATTTATGGTGATGTTGAGTGTGGGACATTTCCTGCATGTGTTCCTTTTAGACCCACCTCATTAGCTTCCTGCACCAACAATATGGCTGTATTTGTTTATAGCAGACATGCATGTTGAACCCCACTCACACACACACACAACACACATATACAAACATACAACAACGACTCGGGATTTCACCCCAAAAAACAAACACAGACAAAGCAGCCCTAGGCCTTCTACCTCTGCCATCACACGACGGGGGCACGCTCGCTCTGTCTGACACGTGCAGTTTGTTTGGTACTTTTAATTTGACAGGGCTTCTCCTCTCAAACACACACACATATTCACACACACTGTATCCCACATGCAGCCAGCCGCCTCTCTCCAAACCTACACGTACCTTTAATTTGACAGCGCCTCTAACAAGAGCCTGCTGCTTGTCAAATGTTTCTCCAAGTGGCAGCGGGGATCTGCACAGCCAAGGGGGTTCGCTTCAAGGACATATCTGTGAAGAAAAACATACACACACACACACACACACTGGCTTTGAATAGACAGCCTGCTACACCGCTGTTCCCTCTCCCCAGCTTCTTGCTTCTGCCCCTTTTTTTCTTCTTTATCAACATCCGATCATTTTTTCACCCTCTTTAGGACTTAAGTAGAGAGCTGAGGAGCTGAGATATAGACCAGGGGAGATTTTGATGATGATTGTCCCCCTGTATAGACACACACACATCAACTCAGTCTTCAGTCCTTTCGAATCTAAAAAATCCAAAACACCAGGAGACCCTTTTAAAGTTGCTCAAAGGCAAAAGGGGGACTTTGGTCCTGATCCATCGGATATGGCCTCATTGAAGGTGAATGTGTGTGTGTTTTTGGGGTGTGTGTGTTTGGGGAGCTCCCATGCTGTTGCAGACTCGGTCTTCTGCGGGACAGTTTGCTCATTAGGGGAAGAGAGGGTGACTGGAGTGACTAGTCGCTGGTGCCCCGCTCGACTGGATCACAAGGCCAGTCCCGCCGAGGAAGAGGCAAAGGAAGAGGTTATTAGCTCTGCACATGTGTCTGGGAGAAGGCAGTCTGACATGAGTGGATGTGTGTGTTTGAGTGTGTGTAGAATAAAATGAAATTAAGAGAGAATTAAGTATATCAAGACATTTACCTTTACACATCACACACAAACTAGTAACAATAGTATATTGAAATCAAATGCTTGTGGCCAAAATTAGCCTAAAAACACAGTCAGCCAGTCAGTCACACAGTTATGCCCTTTAGTACCACTAGATGGAGTCAAGAGTTTGGCCCCAAATGTATTAAAATTTATTACAATCTAGTGAGATATCAGACCTGTTCATGGGATGCTAAAACATTTATATACTGCTAATACATTTGTCATTAGTCAAATACTCAGTTGTGGCATGCCTGCCTGACACTGCCTGAGACCTCTAAGGAGTCTTGAGCTTGGCAATAAATGATAACATATTATATAGTGACAAATTTCAACAGTTTTTTCTAAATGTTGGATGTTGCCCTTGTTATTAATTAAGTTAATAATTTACAAAGTCCAATAATCTACAGATTTTTAAATGACATGCTTTTCATGAGTGCAAACAAATCACAAACATTTATGGCATATACAGAATATATGTGTATCAACATCAGTATGCCGAACTTGCAGGCCAAGACTGAACAAATAATGAGAGTTGCATACACTTCCTTGTACTTATCTATCAACCCATTGTCCAGAGCAAAAAATAAAAATAATGCAATAATGATTACTTCTGTTGCTCTATGGCCAAAATAGTATTCGTACCACATGTCAGAAAGAGAAATCCAAATGTCAAACAAACAAAGAGATAGGAAGAGATATCTGGTAGGAAGATCCAATCTGTGACTGTATGTTCCGGTCAGATAAAATATTGCTCATCTTAGTCCAATGATCTAGAAAGTGGTTCATGGAGGAAGCATCCTAAATGTCAACCTAAATACTATTTATTTTCCTTTTGCTGACATTAAACTCAGTGAAAAAACATATTTGCACTTTTTTGAAAGAAAGTTCAGCTGTTGGGAATACACTTACAGCCGATAACCCAGTGCAAGAAGGAAAGGTGTGGCATGTTTTAAGGTTTGATTGTATTTTCTGATGCAGTGAGGTGAAGGTACTTGCAGGTCCTACAATGATGAAAAGCCACCCAGATTATTTGAATCCTGTAAATCACAGCTAAAAGTCAATGTGTAAAGCCAAGGTCTATGAAGTGTCTCTGTCTCTATCACTGTGGAACAGAGAACCAAGACGATATGTTACCGCATTGCCAAGTGCTACCACTTAATACCATTAATCTTGATGCTCCCCCCTCCACTCCATCTCTGCGTCGGAGTACTCAGTGTCCTCTAAAAGTATGGATCTTGACCGCAGCTATTTTCCGCGGAAGAGGGAAAAGGCTAAAGAGAAAGCGCTGACCCCACTTCGCCGCAATTTTCCCCTCATCAACTTGTGAGACTTCATTAACTTCCATTGGGTAATTTTTTCTTTCAGTGCGTTTCAGAAAGTGGGTGTGTTATGACGTTTTCCACCTCATCCATCCATTTCATGCCCTTATGTCTCTTGAACAGAAAAGACTAGCCTATTTTGTTATAATATTGTTCCCATAGCCTTAAATCAAATGTTTTATTACAGTGTCAAAGGAGCATTTTCAGGTTTTCCAACAAAACTAAATATTAAAATAATAATATTACACTGAAAAATAATACTGGGCTGAAGCGTGGTAAGAGGTTCAGTGTTTCACTACAAACTATAGGCCTATGTGATCTGTCGTCATGACAACTACAGGGTAATGCTGCCCTCTTTGGGAACAGTTCTGTAACTGTTGGGTAGGAACACTTGAAGAATTATTCTCTTAACCTTCTTATTACCAACATGGAGACTTTTAAATTAAAACTTGTTGGTATGGAGCTTGTCTAGGCTACATGTTCTGTTGAAATCAACAACACAAGCAAATGTGGTGTGTCCTTCTCATACTGTTGAAATTAGTAAATGTATAGCCTACCAATTATGCCACCTCTCGTGGCCACTAGAACTTAATCAAAAGTGGGGGAAATTTCAACATTTACTAAATTATTAACCCATATGTCCGGTAAACATTCCTTTTTGTTTCCTCTAAGCAGTTCAGTATGGTTCACACAGTGCTAAGGCCAGTGCTGGTGCACAGACAAATGCCAACCACTCAAATGTCAAATGTGACATGTAAACATCAGGTACGGACTGCTGTTAGACCAATTCAGGGGCTCACTTTTCAAACACTCTTTGACATCTGATGAGAAAGAGGGCAGTAAATATATGTACAGAAATTGTTACTCCTGGCAATGAATAAACATCAGTTTGAGACACCTTGTAAGACATGTAGTTAAACTAGCTGATGTATATAAGCCATGAACTGTTTCATAAATTTGCAACGTTTACTTGTTACCTTGCATGACATTGATAAACAATAATGTATGGAATGGATGAGAGTCATACTCACATGAATATAAAATATCAATACTGTGAGCATAAAGGTGAGACCATTGAAGGTATATAAGATACAGTATGTATACCTCAAAGGGTTAGACACATTGAATAAGAAAACCCCCATTAAAAATATGAATGAATGCCTTTTAAAAGCATAATTTAGCTGCATATGATTATATCACAGTTTACACTGCATTTTGACTCTGTGTAGCCACATTACATTGTATTCACTTGAAACGGTTAACAGAAAACCTATGAGCAAAGGTTAAACCAACAATGTTTAACCAAGAATTACACATGGGGTGATACTTTGTGTACAAATGTCAAGACTACGCACAATAACAGAGAGAAACCATACCTACGCATAAAAACACTGAAGTGAACAGTTATATGAGCATTCATATTTATTGAAGGCACATCAGTTAGAAGGAACACAATAGTTATAATGGACATATACATTTGCAATCAGTTAATTACTTGTTTCTATCACAAATAAGGGCTGGGTACATTTTCAAACAAAAATAACAAATGTATTTCTTAAGTCTTCTTCATATGTGGATGAGTTTACAATTGATAGTTGCTCTATGTAAGCAGCCCTTATTTCATCTGCAGATTAAAAGGATAAACATGTTTTATAAATATAAGACAGTAGTTTATTTATTTCCAAGTAATCCTTAAGTTAAAGTCACTACTACTAATCTACAATGCATCACATTTCACAGCAATATTAAATACCACTTCTATTAGCCAAAAATCAATTTAATCCAGTGTATAACCTTTTCAGCATTCATTATAGGAGTGAAACGAGTGGGCAAGGTAAGGACTATCTGCCACACACACAGTGGCAAGTCACTTACAGTGTTTTGTTTATAGACAGGGGGACCCTCAAGTTAAGTGCATTATTATGGTCATTTAGGGTTTGTTGTGTGGTCCATTGTAATATAGGGGAAACTAAACTACCTTGTTTTAACTGTACTTCATAACACCAGCTTCTAAACTTCACTGACTTTGAACATAGTGTCTCCTTTTTAATTCAGTCCCTTCCAAGTCCTTCATGCAGGTAACCAGGAAGCTGCGGCACTTATTAGTATACTCTTCTGGAAAATCCCGAAAGTGGCTGACGTGGGAGCTGGAAACAAAATCAAAAAGCTCAACGGGGACACCTTTTTGCCTGAAGGCCTCCACGAACAGCTCAACGTCCTTGTGCCTGATGACCTGGTCTGCTCTGGAGTACAGATAGAAATGAGGCCAAGCGGGTGGGCTATCGCGCACTTCATCATAGTGGTTCTTGTGGATGTACTTGGTCAAAGGGTACAATACGATTCGTAACATAAAAACAGTCACAGCAAAAAGTGCTAGGAGGATATACCTGAGAAGTGGACTGATTTGTGGTCCCAGGGTGGCTGTCAGAGCACGCAGGGCCCCACGCACATTCCCACTACCGGGTGCGCTGTCCACCACTGCTCCGATTACATTCAAGGAGCTGAACTGTTTGTCGGTGTGCAGCAACTCTACAATATATCGGTACAACATGAAGCCGCCATTGCTGAAGATGTGGAAGAAAATAGGGCTGTTTTCCACCTCGTAGTCATAGAGGATCTCAAGCAGCTTTAACGCAATACTGCTCAGCTCCTTGTAGCCAAAGGATTCTGAAATAAAAACTGTCTTCAAGGGAGCTGTGTAGCGTACAGTCACACACCCCTGGAAAAAATGAGAATTAAAATACAAAGGAATAAAGGCAATCATAAAATAATGTTACCAATACAAATGAACTGTTACCTGTTCACAGTAGATAGAGCTATATTTCGAAAGGTGTTTGTCTTTACAACCAGCCCAGCCCAGAAGGATCACAACTGGCTCCTTTGTCCCCTGCCAGTGCCTCTCTGAAACAGGACACACAGCATATTAAGAGCACCATTAGTGTGTATTGTATTGTAACAAGATACAATAACGAACAATGCTAGGCTAAACTGAGCTAGGTGACTTACTAGACAATATCTGGTCAAATTATAGTGCCAAATGACAATGTTTCATAGTAAAATAAGGCTAGCGTGAAGGCTAGGCTAGCTGAACCATTTACTGTACAATGAAGTGATGCTCACCCGACGTCCCTGCATCTGGAAATACGATATTGTAGTCTATTTCACTGTCAGCCATTTCGGTACCAGTGTGTATCAGCTAATGTCCTTCAATGTGCGGCTCATTTGAACGCTGTAAATCAAAAAAAGGTCAAAATGCACGGCAATGAAAGAATTTATTGCATATAGCAAAGACAGGTCGGTGGACTGTCACTGTACACTTCTTCCTCTTGCGGTGTTGGCATTTGGGCAGTGTGCTGTGAATATTACATTACTGCCCCCGTGTGTTTGAGGGGATTATTTCAACCCAAAATCCAAGAAAACTACTGTCTTGCGTAGTATAAGCTCAGAATCTCACAAATAAACTCAAAGAAAAACAGCATTAAAATAAACGTATTTTTATTTTGCATACTGCCTAATCATGATGCCAAAACACATGAAGGTTGTAAAAATCAAAGAAACAAAAGAGGGATATTTACAACAAATGACATCAAAATATAGGCTACCCATTTAAGTAATACCAACAAATTGTTAAATGTGATCAACGAAATTAACAATTAACAATCAACTGAGATCACCATTTTTATTTAAAAATGTAAATATGCTGCAAATATGTATTGTATTGATTTAATTGTCCCACAAAAATCGTGTGATACAAATAATAGTGGCCTGAATGAACTAAAAGCGGTCAGTCTGAGAACTATAACTGAAAACAACACTAGAAAAAAAAACTAGTGTGGTCAAAAGTTATTGTATTTTTGAACCCCACAACTTTTCCATTTTTTGCATATGTGCTTTGGACGACTTGGAGAATCCACTTTTAACTATGTTCAGAGGGACCGTCTTGCTACTGAGGTAAATCTTATTAAGACAGCTTGGAAGCCACTGTCCTGTGTCATGCTTTTCTTGTATATTCACAGACTCTCCTTCTTCACTCTTTTGGTTAAGAGCACAAGAGCAAGCAAATATGAATCCTGTCATGAAGGCATCAAACCCAGCCCGATGAGTCCCTGTGTCTGTGTTCTTTTTCTGCTCTGAAGAGTTTTTTGATTCTTTCATGCCTTGACCCATGCCTCCTACACCATTGTCAGTCTCGATTGTTGAGCTTGTGACGTCGCTGACTGTAACAGATTTTGTGGTTTGTGATTCATTCTCATCTGTCTGATTGGTCTCATCAACATTTTTTTCTTGGACATCTATTTCCATGTGTGGCATTTTATTTTCTGGTGCACCCTCAAAAATTGATGAATCCTCTACAACCCCTTTCTTTTTATCTCTTTGCCGCTTCCTCTTTTTCCTTTTGTCCTCCTTGTTTTTTTCATCTTGGAGAACAATTAGGTCAGTGTCATGGGACATGGGGCACTGGGTACCATTTGGACACCAACCAAATGCCTACACAAAAAACAAAGACAGAATTCATTGTAAAAAAGCATCATTGTTGTTTACTTAATATCACATAATTTATGATGTTACACTCACAGAGAAACGTTGACAGATTTCGGTTTGTTCCTCAGTGGAGACCACAGCAGGACACTCTCTGAAGTCCACATAACTAGACATATGACCACCATACTGACAGAACTCGACTTGTACATGAGGACCAGCTGCCCCGGATGTCAAACCACGAGAGTTGTCAAGTTTACTAAAACAAAACAAAGACTTTATTTTTGTATCCAGGAATGCAAAATACACAAAATTACCACTCACCATTTCTTGTAGGCATACTCCAAATAAGATGCAGTCAGCCGGAGCTCAAACTCAGTAATATATTTGGTATCATAGATTCCTGCAGGAAACATTTCTGACAGGTCTGCAGTGAAGGTTCCAAGTTGTTCAGGCAGATGAGCATAAAAACTCTAACAAAGGAAAGTTGTGCTCTTTTTACAATTAAAAATACATTATGAGTAGTAATTATAATTGATTAATATGCCACTTTGTGTGTTTTGGGTACCTGATAAAGAAAGGCCATATCAATGAGGCCATTGTGGAGGACTAGAGGCTTCCTGGCAAGCAGCAGTTCAGAGAATAATGCCCTGATGTGAACACCATGGTAGTCAGATCCTCCCTGATATAATGGAATAAAATAAATTAGATACACTATAGATAATAGATTAGATGTAAAATAATAGCATCAACTTACTAAATTATTGCATTTTGTGTAAAAACTAAAAGCATACAGTTTTTCTGTGATTACCTTGTTATTGCCTTTGAGATAAGGGATGCCATGAGCATACTGCTTGTTGAAGTCAAAACCATGCTGCACAAGAAACTGTACTGACTGAGGCTCAATTATGTACTCCTCTGAACACAGCAGTGTCAGGTTATAGATTTGGACCAAGTATGTATCTGCAGCCTTTGTGTGGGAGCAAAGGGTAGAAGAAAAAGACAGACAATGAGAATTAATGTCTAAATAATAAGCATTTGTTATAATTCTCGTATTTTTATCGTATTGGGACTGGACTCACCTTGTTGTCCAGTTTTTTGTAGCATGCAAACCCAAGAGAGAGGATTGAGCGAGAGCGCGCAGCATGGCATATGGCTTTGTACCTGTCCTCAATAGATCTGGAAAAACAAAAGTATGTAGAACTGTTAGTGATCATCAAAGAATGGTAATGGTTATTTTCATGTTCGCATCACCACTGGTGAATGATGAGCTCAATAGCAATATAATAATTTACTTACTCAGCCAATAAAGCTTTTCTGTTCCCAAGACCACTAAGCTCCTGCCAAAAATAATAATTAACACATTTTCAAAAGATGGACATGACTATACTGGTGAATACCATACAAAAAGAAGCACGTATTGCTTGTATATTTATTAAGCACAAGCAACTTTACCGTATCAAGGGCAATAAATGAAGCAGTTTTCAAAGCCACAACCATAGCAGGCCAAAGCTCCTTAAAATTGTCATTGTGAACGTCAATGACTGGAACTACGAAGGAATCAGATGCTAACATTTCTGCAACGTAATGCTAATACTTTTTGTCAGTGGGGCTTTTGTATTTGCCCCAGACGTTTTATAGTGAATGTCAAGATTAAGTAGTAGCTGATTTTTACTCTTAAATGAATGAACAGATGACTAAATAATAGTAGGCTTTGATCAACATGCTACTGCAGCATAGGTACTGCAGCCAACAGTAAACATTTCAGCGTGTTTTCAGGGTCCTGTGACAAGACGCATGGTGTCTACATCATTGCCTAAAAGTTGGTAAATCAAGATAAAACAATACAACTGATATAACATGTATTAATAATTTTATCGAAGTAAAATAATAAACAATAATAACTTTAAAAATATTTATTTAATTTGTTTTGTTAAAATAGCATCAAAATTAAATGTTTTAGACGGGCATTTACAAGGGTCACATATAAATATAACGTCATCAAACTCTACTACCGAAGAGCCCAACGCCATTTTGGCTCAAACAAAGTCAGAAATATTTTATCCTCGTCAAGTTTTTTAAAGAAAAAACATAGGTTGCCATGTTAATCCTCTTTATACACACAGCGTTTGTTTCTTAGAGTAAGGGTAGATAATATATGTTACTTTTTATCCTTGTTAAGTGTAATTTGGCTGCAAAAAACTATGCTTTTTATTAGTTAAGATTTATTGTGGCGCGCAACTCACTATCAATAAAGCTGTCTTTTTCGCTTGTCTTTTTGAAAATTGTGTTAGAATTAACGTGATAGTGAAACAATGGGGGGCTGCTCTGCTCCAAACTGCTCTAATTCAACCAGTATAGGCAAACAGCTATTCAGGTTCCCCAAAGACCCCGTCCGTAAGAAGAAATGGGTAGTGAACTGTCGACGGGATTTTGAACCCACACCTCACTCCAGACTCTGTCAAGTAAGACGTTGTTACAGTCTGTGTTATTACAATATAGTGCAATTAATATATCATTAATATGTAATGTAATTTATTTCCAACACAGGACCATTTTGAACATAGCCAGTTTGAGGAGGTAGCGAGATCTCCAGCAGGTGGAAAGAAGCTCAAACCCAATGCTATTCCGACCCTCTTTAGTGTTGGAGAACCTCCTTATCCAGCTGTCACAACTCCATTCATTTTACTGCCTCTGAAACCAGAACCAGGTAAGACAGACAGTGTATTTAATTTGTCAGTGCAGTTTGATTGTCATTGTTGTAGCCAAATAACTAAACTTATGAGTACCATGTTATGTGTGTATAGTGGAAAAAGACCTAAATGTGGGGGACCATGGTTATGCACGACGCAATCCACTGCAGGGCATGGAGGAGGACGATGAAGATCATAGTAGAGAGGACCAGCAGCCATGCACACATTGTCAGCTTCTCAAGAAACAGCTTGAACAGGAGATGCAAAACACTGCAAGGCTGCAGAAAGAGGTACACTTTAACACCAACGTAATATTATTTAGTTCAGGTTTTATGTTGTGTATATATAGCCTACATTTTCTGTAGCTTAAGCAGGGTTTTCCAATTGTTTTCCGAATGCTGTTTATATTTGCTGTTAACTGCTAAATTTCTCTTACCATCAGGTTGAGGAAATGAAGAAGCGAGTTTATCGACTTGACCGTATTGAAAAGGGACTCCAGAACTTTTTATATGAGGACCAAATACGTGCACTGTCCCTAACCAAACGCTCACGGCGCGCTGTCTGGTCTCCTGAAACAATAATTAAAGCACGGAAGATTCGTAGTGCTGTTGGCACCAAGGGCTATGAGTATCTGCGAGAACTGGGCTACCCCTTACCCTCCTATAGGACACTTTGTAACCGACTGGAGACTAAAATTATGGTCACCACTGACATGAGCTGTGAGGAACTGGCAGAGTTAGGCCTTGGCCTCATGGCGACCTGTGACAGTCCTACACAAGGTGTTGGAGACAATGATGAGGAAGAACTCATTGGTGTTTTGTCCTGATTTGATTATTTTCTGACTGACATTTGGTCTGCAGTAAATCAAAGGATGCAAATGATTAGTTACTCATGAAAGGTTGCAATAGTTCAACTTAACACATGTTGCATTACAAATCAAGATGGGCTAATATGACCTATTACACTGCACCTTTGCACATTGAGACTTGTGGGCATTTGAAAATGTTTACATACAAGGGTTTATTCAGGGTTACAAATACAATTGTCTATGTTTGGTTAGTTAAGGCCTATACAGTAGCATGTACATAAAGCTTCCAAGCTTTATTAAACCTAAATACACTAACATGTGATTGTGACGGTATTGTGCAACAGTTCTAAATTAATCTATATATTGTCAGTGGACTTTGGTAAAATGAATTTTGATATTGCACATCCATGAGAAATAGAAACCC
>JAVQKG010376193.1:0-17461 GCA_036025885.1 Hypseleotris bucephala | reverse complement strand
TAATAGGCTATAATTTCTTTAACTAAAGCAATCATGGAGGATTCAGTCATTTGTTATTTTTTGTCAATCTATGTCATCTATGCCTTAGAGTAAGCCTATATAAAGCCTATTGCACCATGTTGCTTTCTGGGACATACAGTCTTTCATACCAGTAGCATTAAGCCATTATTTAAAGTTCCTCTAGATGTCTCTCTAAGCCTGAGACTGAACACAGTCAGTTTTTATCTTGGTCATTTAAAAACTTTTTTATAGGATACATTATCACAACCAGACATATGTATGTATATATCCAAGTTACTAGACACTTTAGGTAGATTTATTTGTTTAAGTGATTTTGAACATCATGTGATGACTGATGCCAGGTTGACCAATCTTATTAGTGGAATTTTCACTTATAACCAAGTCTATTACAGAAAATGGGTTGAAAACAAACCATATCAAACATACATCCAGTCTGTACATATGACATAAGTTATAGAATATGATAAAACATCAACTCTAATAACTACTAATTAAAACTCCAGAAGACATCTCTGAATGCACAAGATGACAAAATATAAAGCAAGTTCACAGCTGAAATACTAACCTGGAAGCTACTTTATTAGGGACCACTTTACACATTGACTATGAAAAAACACATAGGCCATTTAAATGTACAGAATGACAGGCCCATTCCCAGTATCCCCCTGCTCGCTGATAAGACAGAGGATGTGCAGTGAAGAAATGGGAAAGTAGCTACTGCCTCTAAGTAGGGCATGGTAATAGTAGCTGCAGAGAGGACACTGAGATTGTAATGCAGGGTGGGACTATGGAGCTAACTGAAAGGCCTAATAATGCTGGCTATTGCTGTATATCTGTTTAACAAATGGAAAGGTAGAAGGGGGTTGCCCAAAAAGCACAGAGGACACTGACCAGAGCCTGAGTCAAAGGTCAGCATTCATCAAAGAGATAAACAAGACAACTAAGATTTCTGTTTTACAAGGAGGAATGGGGTAGTAAAATACCAGATAACTAGTAATAAAGCAGCTAATTGTGTTAAGATGAATGGTGGTGATGGTGAAGAGATAGTAAGGTTAGGTAAACAATAACCAGTTCCCTATAGAGGGCAGCTGGTAGTACACATATGTTTGGAAAAGCAGACAGGAGCAATAACAAAAGCTTTGTCTTGTGCACACTTCCTACTAAGAACAGCTTCTAACAAATGAACAGGCCAAAACCTAAAAAAAAAATTCAATGTCTCTCTTAT
The DNA here is from genome assembly GCA_036025885.1 of Hypseleotris bucephala. NCBI lineage: Eukaryota > Metazoa > Chordata > Actinopteri > Gobiiformes > Eleotridae > Hypseleotris > Hypseleotris bucephala. The sequence goes on along the minus strand of JAVQKG010376193.1, from coordinate 16,215 downwards.
TTCTTTTTCTAATATTTACAACTCCATGTATTATACTGTTTGCATGATCTGACCCGCCGTATTGGCCTTTTGAAATTAACAACACATTTAACAGATTGTATGAAAGATGAAGTAGTTTATTTTAATAGCGTTATTTACAACCCTCTTCTTCTATTGCTCTTGTCAGCTTTTCCAAACTGGGAGTGCTGTCATAGCTTTCTACTTCAGAGAATAAATTATATACCTACTCAACCATTCATATTCCATTACCTTTTTTGTTTTTTTCTGTGGCCTTATCTCTTTCTCCAAATTTGAAGTATTCTGTGTGTCTCAAAGTGTCCCTCACAAGCACATATTCCTTTATTCCTGCCACATGAGGTTTCTGGCTAAGTAAATCACTTTCTACACACACATGCTAAAGCACCCAGCTGACCAAATTTAACGCAGGGCCCAAGCAGCGAGCAATTAGCCAAGTCAAACAATGAGCACCCGATGACAACAAAGTGACAGCCAAGTGCTTCTCAGAGTATGCTAAAATGAAACAGAAACCACATGACAGTGCCAACACAAATGTATCAAATGTCTTATAGAAAGGATAGGTTTCCTGAGAGTAGATTTTTGATTTGAATTCCTAAAAAATCTGTCGTTTCCTCCCTAGCCCTGAAACAGGAAGTAGAGCTGTGGTCGTCTTCCGCTCGTCTTGTTTATTGGAACGCGCCTTCCTGTTTTCAGATTCATCCTGATAATAGCCGAAAGTCCCCATCTGAGAGCTCCATACACATACATAGACATGGACACACACAATAGGCCTGTCTTTTTCCTCTCATTCTTTGTTTCCACTCTTCTGAGATGACTACAGGGCAAGTCATTTAGACAGCTTTTCCCAGGTAAAAGCTGGAGTAGGTAATTTGTATGTCACCGGGTCTATATTAAAAACAAACTTACAAAAAGGAAATAGAACCACAATTATAATGTACTTTGACCCTGCAAATATATTGTATAGCAGATATATTTTTAAGACCAGTCAATCCATTCTTAGTAAGTAAGTATTAAAACAACAGCTTACCCAAATGCCAGAGGAAGTGTTTATTTGACTTTTACTAACTAATGACCACTGAAAGAGAGATTAGGTCACAGGTCCATGGGCTTGTTAACAAACAGTTGCCAGTCCTGCACACATTTGAAACCATGCATAGCATTTATAGCAATTAACAATAGCTTAATCCTATGAATAGTCTTCAAGTAAGTATTATACTATAAAGAGAAACTACATCTTTTTCTTTAAAAAGGCAGCATATGCCAAATAAGAGGAGCACATAACCCGTATGAGATGTAGAAATGTAAGAATTTTCATTTAGATTGTAGATCCTGGTTGAATCATGGCCACAGTTGCTTATGTCAGAAACAGAATCCATCATAATACTAAATTAAATCTAGAAATAAAGTGCACATGTGACATCTCTCCAAACACACAGAAATCACTGGATTCAGTTAAAATCAGGGGGAAAAAGTCTTCATTTGAAAGTTTGAATGGAGCGCCCTTTCCTCTTCATCGTTTTCTCAACTCTCTGTCATGGTCTCACAGAAACCAGGAAGAATTCGAATAACAAGCGGGGTCTGAAGTAATTTTTTTCTTTGAACTACATAATAAAATAAGCTGTGAATGAGCAGTACATTTTAAAATACAACATCAGCCAACTCACTGTTCTCTTGACTGATTCTAGTTATAGATAAATAAAAAATAGTCCAACAAATCTGAGTGTTCCAGTCCTGTGAAAGCGTGATTGGTTGAAAACAAGTGTCTCTGTGCTCTAAAACAAAAACTTCTGTGATACAGCTCACAGAGGGTGTCAAAGTCTCATTTTCTCTCAGATGACTTCTGGTATGCTGTACTATTGACTATTGCGTAAATATTTTTGCTCAAATGCAAACAAAATTTCAGGTAGGCTACTGCAGGTTTAATGTTGCATAGATTTTTGTAGGCTACCTAAAAATCACCACTAAGTTATAAAGTTATTTTTGGTCATGTATAGTTGTATGCATTTTACCACGTAATATAATCAAATGTGGTCAGTTGAACATTGCCATTTGTTTACTAGTACTATCACTATTCTGCCTAGTCCATCTTTAACATTCCTACTGACCACATGTGAGACTTGCTTGACTGTGTCGTTCCATTTGGGAAGCCTGAAACTGATTGATTATCCCTTGCTGATTGGAGCGAGGGGGGATCAAAGTGTTTGCGAGGATAGGCTTTAAATGTGTGTATGCGTTTTAAGTACGGTGCCATGTGCGGCCAGCCCAGGGAAGTATGCAGGCCAGTGGGAATGTCAGGAATGTCAGTGAAAATGCAGTCCTTCTCTTTACCACTGCAGACTGTGGTACTACCTGGGCATACTAAATGAGTTGGCTTAAAAAAAGTATGAAAAATGTGTGCATATTGTTCATTTACATACCAGGATACAAAGGACTGCAGTGTATTAGCTTGAAACCTGCCACCCAAAATCCACCAGAAACACTGCACAGCTTGCGATTTAGCCACAATCTCCCCCAAAACAACAGATTTCACCTAACAGCTGTTCTCACACGAGTTACAACTCCCAAATCCAGTTCCCATGCTTAAATAAGCCTTTTTTATTTGATATCACAACATATCTGGCCTCCCCCTCCACAGTCTGGCCCCAGCGTTTTTCTGGGCATGCCTACTGTTTTCACCCAGCACGGCGTTGACAAAAAACGTCGAAATAATTACAACTGGGGCTAAATATGAGCGAATGTTGTTTGTCTCCAGTAATCTCCACCAAACCCACCAGCAGGAACTGTGTCATAGGAAAGGGAGGAAGAGGTCAATTGTTTGGAAAATGAGAGCCAATGACATCATTTTAAAGAGCTGTGCTAGGAGTACTCAACGCTCAAAGTATTGGCAACAAAGCACAAAACACAAAACACAATTCAATATACAAGGCTCAAAAAATAACATGGCTTATCATTTCAAAAGTGTATAAATCTTCAAATCAGTTAAATTCAGATTCAGTGGACCAAAAGTAAAATGCAGACAAAATTAACAAAAAGAAAACAATTAGTATTAGGTCAGAAAATTAAGTTAAATGACTAAAACGCTGTCTTAAAAACAACCTAAAATATATGTCATTTTGTTGTAAATTAAATAAAATACATCTGTTTCTCTTTTAACATTGACACAACATTGACAAAATATGCTATGAATTAAGCAAATATTTATTTTTTAGTCATTGTCTTTTTAGAGATATCAAAGTTCTATGTCTAAAAGGCCATAAGCCAAAACAAAGTGTCCTGTTTGGTGCAGGATGTCTTTTGTGACTCAAGGCAGGGACAGCAGGAAGGCTGGTTGGGGTCCTGAGGAAGTCAATGAATAAAGGCAGAGAGGGGAAGAGATGTACAAATATTTTAGAGAATCAAGAGAAGAAATAAGACAAACATATAATCAACTGTGGGTTCATGTGGGGCACTTTAAAGGGAGTTTAAAAAGGTAAATTAAGATATGTCAAGACAGAGATTTCTAAAGACTGAGGAGTCCTTAGACCAGCATTTATAATTGATTGAGTTCAGGATAAAACAGTGACTACCGGGACTCAATGAGGTCTCAACCAAGATTTAATACGGTCTAAATCAATTCTAAAGTAAAACAGAACCAGATACAGTAAATAAAGTCTATCTGTGCTTAAAACAGGATTATGCCGTTATCTGAACACACTAAAGTCAAGTCTCAATTAAACCAAAAGTTTAGAATTTAGTACCTGCACTACAGTTTAAGAGCCACTGCTTTAGACCTTTTCAAATGTGTGTTAACCAAAATAAACTCCAAATATGTCAGAAAATAAATCAATTTAAACATGGAAGGATAGGTCTCTCAAGATCAAGAACAGTGCTGTGGACTATATGAGCCATGACGCAGGCTACATATGAAGCCACACATTGAAGAGAAGAAGATTCACTGGAAGGAAGCCCAGTTGAAGATGGGGTTACTATAATTCGCATTGACAGTTGTGGAAGAGTTATGGGGGAAGTGTTGCATGTAAATCACAGCCTTTGCTACTGCTGTACTTACACCGTCTCCAAGCACTTCAAGCTGCTTATGACGAGAGAGAGGGTCTTATAGGGAGCAGTTAGCTCAGTGGCCCCACGGGCAGCAAGGGAAGCGTGGACACGTCGAGATATTTACATACAGTCAGACAGACTTCCTGGCATTGTCAGCCTGAGAGCGTTGATGTCAGATCCACTCCTTCCTGTGCAAGAAGGGAGAACGCCATACGATGACAATGGGCTCAAAACAGGACAAAGAGGAAATGTTTAAATTTAGGCCCCTTCTTCCACCATCTCCTCTTTTACTGTGTAGCTATGGAGCGCCCAAGCTGTTTAGTTTTTTGTAAATTCCTTCAGTTTCCCCCCAGAGTGCCCTCTCCCCATTGTGCCATTTTGAATGGAAGGATTTTCACATTCAACGCAAATCCCAAAGGAAGATCAGCTAGTGAGACCAGAGTTCAGTCAATCACTTGACGTTCTAACCAATGGCTCTTTAGAATTTGGAAGTGCTTTCCCAAATAAGCTGAATCTTGCTGAATAATAGCCAACAGAAAACACACAAGTCAAAAATAGATCTTAATATTTAAAATGAAGAGGAATAAAATGAAAGCCATAAAGACAAGGGGCAGACAGGAATGCCAGGAAATAATACAGTGTTCCAAGAAGGCCACATTCATTAATGGCATGATTTAAAAAAAAAAATAACAGGTGATATCAGGTTTTAGGCAACCAAAACCACACCTAATAGGCCTATAATCAAAATATATGATATATAAAATTATAATAAAATAAAGGAAGTTTTCTGTCCAGTGGTACAAATCCATGATATAGCATATCTTTAATCACATCCCTGATGGCTCCAAAGTGAGCATAGTCTTTCTAATAGGCACACTATTTTGGCTACAATGATCTGAGCTTCTTTCTTTCTTTTTCAAATCTTGTAAATGGATTTAATCCGTACTGTTTAAAATGACTGAATAGAATTCAGCTATAATAATACAAATTACAGCGTAAACGGAACCAGAGAAAGTCCAGACTAATCCCCATATAATTTACAAAACATACAAGGGGATTAGATTATATTCTTTAAGTAATAAATTAGCCATAAACACGCAGCAGTTATTTTGATGAAGGTGTGTCCTCCCCTGGCTGTGAGTGTGCGTATGTAGACTACGTGTGTGACTATTGTGGTGTCTGTAGCCGCTGTCCTGTCTGCGTGAGAGCCTTTATCACAAATCACAGAGTCGGCGTCTGCAGCAGCGTACAGGGCAAGAGTTCACGGCTCTGTCACTAACTCCGGGAGTTTCTCTCAGTTTGATGATAGCTGACGGAGTTTCGAGGTAGCCTCCACATGTGATCCGCTCTGAGAGGCTGTCCGCTGCATAACTTCTGACTTAACTCATGGATAAAACTTTCTAAGCTGCTACGTCCACCGGATAAGACTGACCGGTGCGTAAAAGTCGGTCTTTCTGGGACTTTACTACACACACGACGATGACTTTTTGAACGAAAGATTTCTGGGGTAAGTTTTTCTGAAAGTGTTCACAGCTAACGTAAAGTAGCGACTACATTATTCACTGCCGTAAAGTTTAATTCGAAATAATGGCTTCCCTGGCTACTTGTATGAGTTTGCGCTCAGTTACGCTGAAAATGCTCTGAGACAGACGCCCCTATTCCTTTGACTAGTTATCCCGATAAGCCTAAAGTTTTAAAGTAGCCTATTAACAGGTGAAATTCACGAAGCCATCTGACAGTTTAGTTGAATATCTTACTTCGTGAAGAGTTACCACAACCTACGTCTTGGACTATTGGTTAATATGTAATTAATTAGACATAAAAATACCGTTTGCTTTTCTCATGACAGAATATTGATGTTGATGGTAGTAGGCTATTGTAGGCTTTTAAAACCATTGTCTCATGGTCTCAAACAAATAATATCAATAGCAATAGCTGATATAGACTGATATTATGTTATATTGCTTGGCTTGCATCCTCGTCTCATGGAGCAGTTGATGTGAGCTGTAGTGATGTCAAAGCGTCAGGCCAAATAACCAGAGTCTCTGTAGTGAGTGTTTCCATGACAACACTGCCTCCTGGTTTAAATGGTGGTCAGAGCCAGTGTCTATAATAATTGCTTTGAATAATATGGACCAAATATGAGGCAGGGAGCAGGGGGTGTCAGTGCTGACTCATAAACCTCTGAGACTCTCACTGTGTTTTTGTGTTTAAGTACCATTGTACATCTATTATTCTCAATCATTTAACCACCTGTGGAGATAAATGCAGGCAAGGCCACGTAAATACTATAATTACATAATACATTTTACATACTCTGTCTTACTGCTGCAGCTTTTTTGAATAGACAAACGACAGGGCCATTGAGTTGTATGTCAAGCTCTCAGTAACACTGTATTTGTTGTTCAGGTGTAAGTGAGTGAGCGGGGCTGACACATGATGGCTGCTGGAGCTGAGAGCTGACACTCAGGACACAGAGGATGGAGCAGACAGACAGCTCTGCCCCAGAGTGCACCAACCCTAATGGGTTTGTCAACAGAGTCTTTCATGTTGCTCTGGATGTGGCCAGTGAGACCAGCACTAATTGTGTTCAGGAGACTGGCCCTAGTCCTACAGATGGGCCAGGGGAGATCCCTGCTCAGACCCCTGTCAAGGACAGACTGGAGGTCAACCGAAGGTCCCGGACCACAGGGGGCATCTGGAGGATCCTGAACCGAAAGAGAGCTGTCCCAGAGTTAGATAGAAGGCCTCACTCTATGATCCTCCCCGGGGAGGCAGCCATACCTAAACTAACCTTTGCTGACAAGGTCCGCTCATTCAAGAAATTGAAGTCACCCTCAGTGTTCAGAGGTAAAACAGGAAAATTGTCTTCCAAATTCAGTACCTCTTTGGTGGATGAGGAGTCGTTTTGTCATGATATAGGCACCCCTCAGCAGCCCAGCAGGGGCACACTTAGACACCGGGGCAAAAGGCACTCGTACGCTGGCTATACAGCAGACTTTGACTGTTCTTTTGAGGATCTTGACCTCACATGTCCACCAGAAATCAGCCTGCCTGCTGTAACAGTTGACTCTACAATTCAAAATGGTGTAAAACCATCAGAAAGGGTCTGCACTAAAAGAAATCATAACAATTCAGCCAACTGCAACAAAGCAGTGTCCGGATGTGAGGAGCCTAACATTAAAGACAGTCCGAGGACCCATCGTGGTGGAGGAAGGAGACACAAAGATGTGTGGAGTTACCTGCGCAGGATTTCCCTTCTGGGAAAGGCTGGTGCTGCCTACTCAGAGAGAAGCTTTGACTCTGAACTTCACTCTCTAGACAAGACCCTGGACTCAGATTTTGGGTCTGTAGACTTTGAGACGGTAAAAGACTTTCAACAACCTCTTCCTAAGCACACGGGCACCAAGGGACACTTTGGTGGACTTTTTAAGTTTTTTAACAGTGTAGCAGAAACAGCCAGAAAATGGCGGACCACAAATCGCTCTTTTTCCCCTCCAGAGGGAGAGAAGAGTCCAGTAAGCTCCCCACGGGCCCAACAGCGCACTGTGAACAACATCCACAGTGTGTCTCTAACCATCCACTCCGAAGGACTGTCCCAGCAACAGCCTGCACCTTCTTCACCAGTTACCACAAAATCTTCAGGCAGCTTCAGCGGTAAGGCAAGGGAACAACCAACAAAAGTCTCTCAGAAAATTACAAAGACTCTGTCTTGTTCTCATGCTGTCAATGGCCTTCCAACACAACACATAACAGACCAAGAGACAAACAACATAGTGGAAAATGGTCCAAGCACAGACACTAAGATTGACACAGAGGTAGCCGAGGATCCATTAAAGATTGAGGAAATAAGGGTTGAGGGACAGACAGGAAATGAGCAGGATTCCAGGGATGCTCCACCTGACACCACAAAGATACAGGAAGTAAACGTCCAATCACAATACAACGATAAAGAGTGTATAACCAATAGTGTCCCAGCATCCGATTCCACTGAGGAAATATTCAAGGTATGTGACCTAAAGTACAAAATCATGTTTGATTTGTGTTTCTTTTTTTATTATGTTTTTATCAAAGATATGTTTGTGTAATATTTACCACATTCATTCCATAACCTCATTTCATTGCAGCCTCTTACCACATCATTAACATCGCCAAAGGCATTCATCATGTCATACATGCTAAAAATATCATATAACAGTTTGAATCTTGGCCATTCATTTTTTTTCAAAAGCATAATCAGATAAACTAAAATGCTTTTGCCTGCAGTATTACTTATTTCATGATATAAGTATTAGGTGTGGCTCATTAACTGTCAAACAATAACAAAAACATTCTTCACACAAGCCTGTAAAGACCTGAATTGGGCACATTGACCACAGCTGTCCTTTATCCCCCTCTGATGGACACAGGAGGTATTTCAGTGTCACAACATCACTTTTTCCTGTTGTTTAATGATAGAAGGAAATGCATTTTTCCCATAGAGCTGGCCATGTGTGACTATGGTAGCCCTAGAGCTTTGTGACGGCAGCCACTCTCACTCCAATGGAGACATTAGTCATCTCGCTCCGAGTCTCACCAACAAGTCAGGACAAGTTAGCCCAAACTCATCATGACAAAATCAGATATGACATCTCAGAACTCAGCACACTTTCATTGGGCTTGATTATGCAAGGGGTGTAAAACTGTATTCGAAAGGGTGGCAGCGTGTACTACATCACTTTGGAAATGATTACAGACCAGAACCCTTTTATCAAAATTCTACTGAACATTTGCACCAATAGAATGTTGCCCTTTAAAGTGTATTTATGTGGTTAGTATCACAAATGCATTTTAATTAACCCTCTTGTATTTTTAGTGTCCCCTTTTTTTGTTCTCTGTGTAACATACATTTTGCACTGTAGGCTTTTGTGCAAAACCATAGTAGCATAGATGATTGTGCTTTAATAAATTTCATTTTTTTACTTGACATTGCCTTTCGGGGGAAAAAAGGATACTTCCATTTTTTCTCAAACGGCAATTAGATGAAACCCAGGTAAAAGTAAACAATATTGGTTTGAACACAATTAAGTACTATTAGTCAACCAATATTTTGTTTTCAAATAAAATGTTAATTCTGTCACTGATTTTAAATAAATTACCAGTAAGTAACCCAGAGAGTAAAATAACAAACCCGCCTCCCAATTACATAAGAATGCATTGTTGTACCATAATGTGAGCCAAACTGCTGAGTGTCTGTGCCAATCCCAGCTGTGTGAGCAGATTGCCAGCCAGACAGGCAGCACTGTAAGACATCCCTGCCCCACCGTGCACCATTCTAGCTCGGACCGGACCTCAGTGACCCACAAGCCTGTCCGTCTACGCCGCCGCCCCGCCTCAGCCATCCTGGACCTCCGGCGATCGGGACCTGACCGAGACTACTACAACCATTACAGCGAAGTCGGTTCCCTGTGCCGAAAGAGACGAACTAGACCCGCTCCCAGCATGCACCTCTCTCCGGGGCAAAGAGGGATGGCTGCTCGATCCAGGCCCTGTTCTGTCATAGAGACCAGTGTTACTAGGGAGACACAGGAGCTGCACCTCAGAGTAAGATGTCAAAATACAAACATGGCTTGTGTACGCAAATTCAGCAAAAAGGGAAAAAGGGAAATGCTAATGCTGACACTGGAAATTACAATAGTAGATTTATACATACAGTACATGTAGCAAAAAGTATACCATAAGCTTGTTATCTTTCTAATAAAGGTGGAAGTGCGGAGCCTCTACCAGCAGTCTGCATTAGCTAATAAAAATAGCTCAATCCCATTATGAATCAAACACACACAAGAGTTTTTGAAGGGCAGCGTGGTACTAACCTAGTATTTATGCACTCGCTGTTTACAGCAACAATGCATGCATGCTCTGCCCCATTTATACTGGCCTGTATTTCTGGGTGTTGCGTTTTCCTCAGCTAACCTCCCTCTTTGCTTTCATTCTGTCTTTCATCATCTCTTGCTTTTTGTGGCTTCTTTCCTCCCTTCATTCCTTACTCCTAAGTCTTTCTCTGTGGCCAATTTTCTGCCTCATCGCTCCCATAAGCTCTACCTCTCATTGCCCAGTTCATTTTGACCTGAGAGAGACCGCCCGCTTGGCATGATGTATTGTCTCTCATGGTTTGCTTAAGGGCACGCACACCAACCATAGCACCAGAATAGACTTTCATTCACAGCAAAAAGGGGACAAGGCAGTAAGAATGTTTTTTTTAACCATGAAGGCCAGTAAAGTAGCATTTAACCTTGTGTATGGAAGCAGCTACATAGGGGATATATAGGTGAATCCTAACTATTGAGTGGACTCTAGGCCTTGTCTCGTCCTCCCGGGGTGTCACCACCAGAGCCCCCACTCAAAGCATCTCTTCAGCGGTGCCGCTCTCTGACTCTACCCAGCAGCACTTTAACTGCCCTGGCTCTGCGTCTCCGTCAGTCAGGTACCACTCCACAAAACTATACATTGTTGTCATAGAGTGTGAAACGTTAGATATTAAAAGTTGACTATTGTTTTGCATAAACAGAAATGGGGCAGTCCTCCTCATCTGTACGTCTAAGAACAGGAAGCTGCAGAAGAAGAAGACTTTTACGACCGGGGTCCGAGCCACTGCAGGTGAACATAGTGAGTGGAAATCATTTTTATTAAAATGCTCCAAATATTGGTTTAAACAAACACACAACAAATGTGATTTAAGAACAAAACATGTTTGAAGAAGTGAATACACCAATCAGACAAATATTCTGATGACCTGCCTATTGGTGGTCATGATATTATGTGGTATCAGATGCTCTTGAGATGCTCTGACCCAATCATTTGTAGATAGAACCACGTCACATATTGCATAGACCAAGATACTAAATGTATAACTCTTTGATCCTGAAAGACACCACAATACAGTATGTTATTTCGTATGGCAAAGTCTAAATTTGCAATATCAGTAGACTCTACCATTTATCCTTACCTGATGCTACTAATCAATGACAACTGAAGTTAAACACTCTCTTTGAATGGGTACAAACGCCAGTGACTGACCAGTTTACTTTGGGATTGACATAATCTTGGGGATGAGGGACATAATGTCTTCTACCTTCACAAACTGTATCCAGATGCTGAGGCCTTTTCATTACATGTTACCTTACATGGTACACTACATCTTATAAAAATATATCTAATCTTCTTTATCTGCTGCATAACTTCATACGCTCTGCTGATGTAACTCTACTCAGGAAGTCACTCTAGTTTTGTTCAAATTGTGGCTTTGATGTGCCATGAGGCCTTAGGGGATTTCTAGTGGAAGGAAATGCACAGTAACTTGAAACATCCTGATATTTCTGATCCGTATTTTCTGTTAATGCAGCTGATGTCTAAGCACACACCAATATGTAGCATGACTTTAGGATTTTAACATGTTTTTATTCCAGTTCTAAGGTTTCCTACACTTGCACTCATAAACGATTACCTCATTTAATTAAAACATATCTGTTATGTATTATTAACAGTATTTTGCACTTCTAAAATATGCAATAATCCCATTTCAACGGGACTGTTTACACTTTGAGAGATTGGGCGGATCTTATTTTGTTGTATTAAGCCTAAATGAAATGACTCACTTGGTTAACCACAAGATTGAGCCATCCAAACTGTTAAGCAAGTATAGAATTTCTATGTTCTGGCATTTCTTACTTGAATTGGGATTAAAATGCTCCAGAGCATTATATCAGACAGTGATCCACCAACATTGGAGCATTCATTATAAGTTTTCCCTCACTGGTCCATGTAGTGTTTGTGAGCCAGCGCACGTCGTTGCCATGACACTGGCTGGCTCCTGTTCATCTTCTTGCTTCTATCTTTAGGCAGCCTTTTTAAGTGTGAGCTAAATAGAGAAACGTGTGGGTGAAAGAGAGAGAGAGACTCCGAGATGCTCCCTTTGTATGTACACTTTTGTACCGAGGCCCTCCCTTGGGGAAGGAAACGTGGACATTGCATACTGTATGTAGGTCTGTGTATGTGACACAGTACATGGCCGTTTGATATGGTAGAATGACATAACATGGTGGTAGCACAGATGTAGTGCAGTCACGTGGATGGATGGACATGAGCCGTGTAAGTCATGCATTGTTTATTGCCTCCACCAAGAAGGTAATGTTTTTGATTCCGTTTGTCTACCCTTTTGTTTGTCTGTTAGCAGCTTTACTTGAAAACTACTGAACAGATTTGGATGGAATATTCAGGAAAGGTCAGGAATGAGACAGGAAACAATTGTATAGTGCTGTGCCAGATGACATGACGTTTTATTAGCTTATTAGTGTTGTTTTTATGGATTTGAAAACCTCCTAATATATTAAGAAGATTTTAAGGATTTTGAATTAAGGTCATTAATAAAAACATAGTCACTGTTTTATCATTTTTTGAAGGACTATTTAGAACTGTATAAGAAAGATGAGCTGCCTTGGTGGAGGTCTGTGCTCTCTGAGTGCCTTCTAGTTTTTCGTAACAAAGTGCAGTGTATGTTACAGTCTTCTTCCTGTAAGTCTGGAGGCTGAAGCCCAGAGGCCGCGGGCAGCAAAGAAGCATTTGACTGCAGTGGATTAGCGCTAATGCTGACGCCTCTTTCATTTAAATGGATCTCTCCCCCAGTCACTCTCCCCTTCTCTTACCTCATCTCCTTTTGCTCACTAGCATTAGCCTTAGCCTTGTTCATTCCCATGCAGATGAGGGGGACAGTTTCCTCTGTGTTAGTAATGCTGCGCCTCGGGCTGTCCTGTCAACTTGTCAGAATAGGGGCCGGTCTTAATAAGGCTCTGTTCAGATTAGAGGACTTAAAAAAGCACTCTCATATGATTCATTTTGGGCCTACGTTGGTCGGTCTTGGCCGTAATCAAATTATGCAATGCTATCTATTTGTTATGAATGCATGAGTCTGCAGGCAGGCAGTGGACAGTTGTGCAAATAGTAAAGAAAAGACAGTGTGCTTTGTGGCTGTTCAGTTGACAGCAGTAAAGAAAGTACTTAAAAATATCTAGTGATCTAAGAACTAGGCCTCTTAAAAATATAATAATATTGTGGTGGGGGTGGCAGAGGCTCAAGTGGTAGAGTGTTCCTCCTGTAAGGTTAGCAGTTTGATTGACCAGTGTCTATTGCTGTTATGTTCTTCAGCAAGACACCCACCCATGTATATGCTAAAGAGGCCATAGGTGCATGGGGTATGGTTGATTAAATAATGCAAACAATTGTAAAGCAACTTTGTGTGTCATGAAATATGAAACATTATAATATTATTATCGGTGAAAACATGACATTCCAGATGACCTGAGGTGTAAGGCACATTCTGCATAATGTAGTGTAAGGACAGCAGCCTGGTAGACGTACCCACATGCTGTTACTCATATGTTAATTCAGCCACATGTTTGAAGTTGCCTTTGGGGCCTAAGCCTCGATAGCACAAGCTCTTCACAGCAGCCCGTCATGCGCTGTGTGCTTGTACAGCTTTGGTCTGAATCAGTGGAAAAATGACACGAAACAAGAACTATGGCATCATTTATTATTATCACTCAGTATTGTTTTGCTGTCGAGGTACATGCACATACTGTATCCATTGTGAGTGACTGTAGAAACCCGCTCCTGCTGTGTGGAGAGATGCTGTGGGCTTTGATAAACAGTGCTGCTGCTGACGGAGCCGGAGCAGGTGGCGGTTCCTTACAAAGAATGGGTTTGTGCCTGCCAGCTGTGTGCATATGCTGCACTGCATATGTGCAACAACATGCTGTTGTGGTGTGTACTTTGTTTGTAATACATAGATACAGGCTCAGGGCTTTTTCCTTATGTAACTCTTAAGAGGTTTCCTATGCTCCCTATAAAAGCCATTTTCACTTTATTTCAGATGGCTGAATGTTCCCGGGAAAGGACTGCGGTGCACTGTGTCAATTCACAGACTCACTGAAAAAGCCTGTTTTACAGTTTTTATTTTATGGTTTATTTTGTGCATGTCAGTGCATGTGAAGACACTTACGAACCAATATATCTCTGTTCTGAAAGCTTAAAGGTGGCAAATGCAAGGATGGCTTCATTACATGTTTGACTTGGTTTTGGCCCCACTTCATAGAGTACTAATTTTGATGTACTTGGAGACTGCATGATTTCCTCATGTTATTGTGGGTTTTCTCCGGTACCCCAGCATCCATATATAGATACAGTAATATATGAATCAGTTGGTCATCTAGTGTTTCTTAAGCATTAGACTTGATGGCCTTTTTTCTCTGTCTAAATAGTTATCGGAAGAATCCCTGGTACACAAATGGTAAATTGCTTTTTGATTATAGATACAATAATGACAGTATCTAATATCATCCAAAAAAAATCCCCTTACATTGTTTTTATGTTGCTGCATGCAGAAACTCTGCTGCCTAAGGCATTGTGGATAGACTGTATCAAATGTATCTCTGCAGGAGCTATCCCAGGCTGATCAAGGTTTCCCTAGGTTTATTGAATGGCATATAGTAGAGGTGACTCTCTGGTCAACTTTTACAGTTGTGTTTGATTAGAAGGGATGTGCAATCTTAGTGGATGGTGTATTAAATTAAATTGAATTAGCTACATTATTTACACATATTTTATTTGTGAAGTTGTTTGTGTTTGAGCCGTGTCTTGTGTTTAGAAACAAAGTGGTTATTATGCTGGTTGGAGAAGGCACTTATGTTCATCCATGGTGAAGTTGACCTAATTACAGATCATCAGTTGCTCACTTGGTTGATGGGCTCATTTCATCTAACTGTTGTTCTGGGTTTTGAGTTTTGCATTAATTGTCTTTGGGATGAATCAACTCAATATGATAGCTCCTAGATGAGAATAGACTTTATTGGTTCTTATTATAAGATAAGCGTGCTTCTGGAAATAAAAATGAATGAACAGGAAAAGCTTTTGCAGGAGTGTTTTTAATCAGTAAGTATCATACTGTACTGCACTGTACAGTAAGAACTCCTTAGTAAAAAAAATCAAGCATTTAACATCTGCAAACTACAAATGTGAAAAATTATAACAGATAAACTGATAACAGAAGCGTGTGAGCTTCACCATGCCAGAGGTGGGTAGAGTAGCCAGTAATTTTACTCAAGTAAGAGTATAGTTACTTCAAATATAATGTTAGTCAAGTAAAAGTAAAAACTAGTCTGTAAATAGAGTGAAAAAAAGTTTTATAATCAGATAAACAGCATTTCCAAATGATCTTACTTTTTCACAACACAAAGCTATATTTATGTATTTGAAAGCCAAGAAGAATCAAAATGGCAGCTGCACTTTGACCAATTAAAGAAGTCAAAATATATATTTATTTGATAGATATAAGTATGTGAAAATGTGTTCTAAAACACAATGCAGATGTATGACGTACCAACATTGTTTGTACCTCATTGCCACAACTACGTATATGTTTATGAAGCACTTGTACTTTCAATAAAACACATAGCTGCAGTGTGTTGTCACACTGTCCCAGCTGTAAAATAATGAGACAGAAGCTAACTGGCTGTGCACTGTTCTGCCTGTTAGATTGTATCCTGCAGGCCTTCGTGGACCATGGGCAGCATTTTTCTGGCAGCTGCCACTTCTTGTGTACATTATTTAGTGTAACTTTCTGCTGCTGACCTTCCTGGCTCAGTGCTACTCCACATGTGGTGTAAAAGAAAGGCCTCCATCACAAACAGATATTATGCAACTCCTAGATCCCTGTATGGGTCTTTCCCAGTTCTTGGATTTATCCTTTAAAATCATGTATTTTGTACATAAAATATAAAGTAAAAAACTTAGAGATGGTTAAGACATGTACTGTACAGATGAAGGACAGTGAAGATACTGGTATATGATGCTGAGGTCAGATTTGCCAGCCAGGGGACTTTGAGGAAGACCAAACAGAGGCATAGATGTAACAAACAAGAACATGAAGTTAGGTATGAGTGAAGAAGCTGGAGGCAGATTTTTTGCCAGCAACCCCTCAAATGTAACCATATTGTAAGCTTTAATGGACCTATACAAATCTAAAAGCACAATGTAGCTAAAAACTCAGCATTCCTTATTCACCAGTTTGTGAAGAGAAAATTTCACCATTGTGTACCCAAATGACTAAACAGAACAGAATTTCTTTAC
>JAVQKG010376136.1:0-13356 GCA_036025885.1 Hypseleotris bucephala | reverse complement strand
GCCTGAAACACCTCCCGGGGGAGGCGTCCAGGAGGCATCCTAGACAGATGCCCGAGCCACCTCAGCTGACTCCTCTCGATGCGGAGGAGCAGCGGCTCTACTCCGAGCTCCTCCCGAGTGAGTGAGATACACACCGTAGCTCTACGGGCCCCCCCAGCCCCCCTCCGGAGGAAGCTCATTTCGGCCGCTTGTATCCGCGATCTTGTTCTTTCGGTCATTACCCAAAGCTCATGACCATAGATTTTTCAGTCTTCAATGTTAATAGCTTTTTAGAAGAAAGATATACTAGTATAAAAAGTTAGGGATAGTTGACTTTTGGATGAAATTTGTTAAAAAAAAAAAAATTGAAAACCGTGATAATACAGCATATCAGGAAAGCATGCTGTTTATTTAAAATCTTAGAACATCTTAGAACCATTCATATAATTTTGCCCAAAAGTCAAATATCCATAACGTTTTGTGACT
The DNA here is from genome assembly GCA_036025885.1 of Hypseleotris bucephala. Lineage (NCBI taxonomy): Eukaryota > Metazoa > Chordata > Actinopteri > Gobiiformes > Eleotridae > Hypseleotris > Hypseleotris bucephala. Next base: position 12,891 of record JAVQKG010376136.1, on the reverse strand, counting down.
AGTGTATGTCTAGTGGGAATTTTTTTAGTTTTAAGTCGAAATAATAAAAAGAACTATAGAAGCATGCTGCATTGGCCCTAGCAATGTTTAAGATAATGCTTACATATAGACTCAAACCATACAATACTGCTTTTCTGCTTTGTAACATTATGTAAAATAAATCTTTGACTTTAGACAAAATTACGAAGAATAACATTTATTATTTTTTATATATCAAATAAATAAATATGTTTTGACCCACTTTATGTAGACAGAAATAAAGATTGAAAGTACATCAACAATTGCAATTATATAAGATCCTTGTGAATTGTTCAAAAAGGATTTCTGCATTGTGGGTTCGAGTTCGGCTCACAACTGTTTGCTGAATGTCACTCCCCACTCTTCTCCCTGATTTCCTGTCAATCTACTGTGTCAAATAAAGCCAAAAGGCCAAAAAATATCTGGCTTACCCTGGAAAGCAAAGACCTGTGAGAGAGACCTATGTCTGGCCTGGAATAGCCCTGGACACTTGACATGCTTGTAGCTTACACTGAGAAGCGGGAGCATCTTAAACCCTCACACGACCCTATTACTGGATCATATTCGATGACAGGGCGACATTTGACTTGATAATTGTGAATGGCGGATACATTTGACAGCCCCAAAGAGGTGTCATGCATTTGAGAATGAATGCCCTTCCACTTATGAAGACAGACAATAAAACCAGCAGTAATTATTGTCATTTGGATCTATACTACGCTGCTGTAAATAAGACTTGTTGAAGGGTCACACCTGCTTCATTACACGACTGGCCACGCTACATTTGAATGGCCAATGGCTTAATAGTAGTCGAATAACTAAGGTGACTTAAGTATCTTGATTGGACTTTGGACATTGGATTTGGGTGCCATTTGGACTGTTTTGAGTATTTTAGAATATGTTTTAACAAACTTGTATTTTCTTATTACAGAAAATGAGTTGAAAAATATATAAAATCCAGTGAGGGGACAGTTCTTGGGGCAAAAATTCCTTGGTGATGCCAGAGATTTAAGACTGGTTTGAGGTGAAATACAGTAAAGGCAACAATAGCTGTACAAAAAACAAAAAAAACCAACAACAAATAAACAAACAAATAAAAAAAAACACAAAACAGGTAGATTAAACCCGTAGAAGACCACACTTGATTACATTGTTTTATATCCGGTTGTAATACCCAAAGGACTTTCCAGCACTCATCTTTCTCTCACTTTCCCTCTGTCTCCAGATATTTCTGACCCTGATCTCTGCCTTTCTACACAGTCAACACACGCATAAGTACCAAACACCTCCAAAGCCCGTGTTTACGACCAGCACAAGGGTCACGGCCATGCAGTATTTGTGGAATGAAATGAGACACACTAGCACCTCTCAGAGAAGTCAACTACTGTGCTGAAAAGACAAGTTGAAATCAAATCTTACCCTGCTCAGATTAATTATAAAGTTCATAATATGGAAGAATGCTAGTTTAATCCCATTAAGGTGAAACAAACATCTCTTGGTATTAACTTGGCATACCACAGTGCTATTGTGGGGCTTAGCAGTGATCATATGTCCATTTCAAATTAACCTGTCCTTGCTCTGACTGTCCCAGGAGCTGGCACCATGTAGGAGCATGTAACACAAATATGTGTACAATAAAAATATTTATTATAGAAATGTGCTGAATCAAGCCTATTTTATATTCTATTCTATACTTAAAATGATAACTGGTAGTCATGGGACATTTTTGTGTCTTTAAAAAAACAGGTCACAGACAGTATACTAAATGTTTTGTTCTTTTGGTATTGCAATATTCACCACTTCTGCAAAAATTGCTTGTATTTAAATAGTTTAGTTGCATAGTAGTAGTCAGTTAGTAGTTGCTGATTAAAGTTTGACAAATCATACTTTATATTTACAGCAATAATTGACATATGTTTAGTTACTATATTGTCTTTTGTCTGATATAGCCAATACCCCATTTGCAAAGTTTTGTGGTGCATTAACTGTTTGCCAATTTTACCTTCACCTCATGATTGTTGTTGGACTAAATTACCTACCAGCTTTTTTGTGCCACGACAAAGTGGATATGCTCTGGCCTCCAGCTATGAACAGGTCTACTTTCAGCTCTGCGTGTGTATAAGGCATAAGCAGATGCCAGTAGTCACAGAACCGGAAGAAAAGGGCAGCGCCGGAGTCCAAGCGCTCATTACTGTAACAACGCTATCATCCATCATCAGTATCTTTGAGTGCGCTAGACCTCCATATCAACTGTGAGCTGGGTTCAAAGGGGTGGCAGCAAATTGGGTGTAGCCTTAAACATTTTTAGGCCGTGATAAAATGACAACGGCTGTATTCGTTTTTATTCAAGGTTAGCTGCAGTGAACCAGGGATGTGCTGTTTGTAGGTCTTGCATGTCCTCTTTGTGTGGGACGTACATTACATTAAAATTATACTATAGCTTGGGCTTTAGCCATGGTCTATCATCCCGGCTTACTTTTTTTCCTGGTTAAGAGACCAGACTAAATTGATTCTCAAAGACATATTATTTTTACATCAAATACCACCTCATAAAATGTCTTTGTCAATTTTCTATAGTCCAATTCTAAACCAGGATTTAACAAGAAACAAACAATACCAGGTCTAAACAAGGTCTAAACAAGGACTAAGTCAGAACGAAAATTTACCAGCACTTAATCATCACTTATCAAAAGACTAGTAGTTCAGGTGTGTGTATTGTAAAAACGTGTGGACTTCACAAATCATCCTATCCATAAATGAGTCATCTTCTCTAAGTTGTTGCACATGAATTAAAATGTGTGACTTTGTCCACAATTTTTTAGGATCATGAGATTTGTGACAATTTGAAGTTGTTGTTAACCTAGACATTGACCTTTTTGGACTTAATTGATTTTGTAAAGCTTTAAGCAGTGGAAATTATTTAAATCAATTTATAGTTTTCTCGATTATATGAAAATGTGCTCCTCTTGTTTTATCTCAAGAGGAGCACAACAAGTTGTAGGTGAAGCAAGGGTCAAGCCCTAAGGTTTGTAGCATGGTTAGCATCAGCGGCTAATTTAGAAAGTGTGGTGTCGGAGTAATTGGAGCTGAGGAGGATCTCTCTTGGTAGATGCATCCACAAACACACACGAAAACATTGCATTGTAACTTACCAAACCTTAAAAAAAGTTTGATATTGAAAGACAAAATCAAATAGAGGGAAAATATAATCGGTCAGGAGTAGAACTGATAAAAAAAAAGAAAATATGAATGCTGCTATTCAATACAAAAACTTAAAATGAACAAAGTTTCTCATCTTTCTGCATCTGATGTACAAACTTCACGTTATATCTGAATAAACTATAAAACCAAGCACATACACAAAACAGACAGATTAAAGTGAGATACAAAATATAATGTTTGTTCAAGAAATTATTTTAAAAATGTAATTCTTTTGTTTGTTGTTACGCTAGAGACGAGATTTGTTATTGCCTTCTGATTGTTTTTTATACTGCTCTTTTCTTAAATTTGAAGGAGAAAACCCCCCTCAAATATCATATAAAATATTATATAAAGTATTTTACTAGGTATAGGAATGGACTTTGAAATTCTAGTGCCGTGACAAGACTTTTAAAAATGAGAAGGTAGGGAGGTAGGAGTTTAGTTAAGTCTGGAGGTGGAGGGACAGGGAGGAGGGGGAGGAGGAGCAGCTGTCTTCAGATGTCTGTCTCAGCATTAGACCAAGGGACATCCTCTGGTTACCACAGTGGACTCAAGAAGGGCTTTAATCATAGAAGAAGTGCTGGCTGACTTCAATTTTAAAGGGCTATTTTAAACCTCACTGGCATACAGTTCGATAAAGTGAAGAATATCAGTCAAATATAACATCAGTGTAGCTGGATTGTATATGTGGTAATAGTGTATTTAAAGTGAATAGAACCCATGGAATAAGGGGTTACATGCAAAAATGTGGATCTAGTGCAGACAAACTGAGCACTTATCTTATTTATCTATTTTATACCTAATTTTTATACTCTTGGCATCCAGTGTGGGCAGTAGTAGTTTTTAGGTTGTGGTTATATGTTGCTTGTTTTACAGTTAGTAGCATGAGTAGTGTTACCTGAGACACCCTAGACAGCATCTCTCACTCCCCTCAACTCATTCACTCCATAGCTTCTCATGTGGTATATCACATGGTTTATAGTGTTTTGATGTGCGTTGCTGCTAAAAAAAAAACTGTGTAAATATGATTAGGACGCTTTTGAGAATATGACCCATGAGTTAATTCAACTTAAAATACATGGAAGATGGAAAAATGACAATACACTATTTTTAAAATGTGGACTAAAAGGGGTTTGTTACAGCATGCAACAGATATTTATGGTGGCTTGGATTTGACCCATTAAAGTTTATGTTATTTTTATATGCTTATGTTTAACTTTTAAATTTGACAAATTTAAAACATAAAACAATGTAAAGCAACAATGCTCTATTTCATTGATTATTGATTGATAGGCCCTGGTAGCCTAAGAGAACAAGTAGCATTTCCTCATGCTGCATATTTATTTGAATTGCAAAACTACCTGTCCCGCTGATTCCCACTGAGCCTACACTCTCCCCCCAGACCCTTTTAAGACCAATTATTGCATTAATTCAGAAGTGCACTGCTCTTTTTATCGATTTACCTTTTACTATTCTTGTAAAGGTTTTGGTGTGCCTCTGGCAGGAGTGCCCTTGAGCACGGCATGAGTTGCAACAGGATCCATATAACTGCTACCTCCTGCAGCGCCTGTCATAATCACCGGAGTCGCGGCGAGGAATTGGCCCGAGCACCTATTGATTTGTGCTCAGTGTCTATTGTAGCTGTGGCTCGCAGGCAGCTGACTACATCACTGTGGAGTGTTAACTGTTAGTACCGCTGGGACAGGGGGGAAAGGAGACTGTAGACTATTTATCTTGGGTCTGACTGGAGAAATCTGACAAATAGGTCTAACAAAGAAAAACTAAGAAATAAAATAAACATAAGTGCTAGCAAAATATGTGCTAAAACAGGACTACACCAGGTCTAAACTAGTCTAAACTACTACTAAACCAGTGCCAAGACTACAATTGTTAAAACTCTTCATTGCAGGATCAAGATTGATGTAGGGGTTGGTCTAAAACAAAATAGGCGAAAAATGATAACAGAATATATACTTTACATATAATAGTGCCAGATTTGTAGCATTTTTATGTATTTTATTTTTACAATTGACCTTTTTAGGAAACATCCAGACTACAGCTTTAAACTAGACCTAAAATAGTACTATTTGATTAAGTAACTATTGCAGCATTAACTGTGTAGCACCACTGGACACATAGTAAAACCCTATTCGTTTTGCATTGACTGGTTTAAACTTCTTAACCTTCCCTGCGCTCTCTCCTCCATTCACCTGCTCCTAATGCTCTGTCACCGGACGACTGATCTGTTGCACACAGCTTGCCGTCTCATTGATTTTAGGCCTATTTGTTTTTGGTGGGCGTGAATTGGGTCTCTTTTGCATTATACTGAACCATATTACACTCTCCACAGCAGGAGAAAAGCAATAAACGTTACACTATCATCTGTTATACCCAGTAAATTAAAGGTAATGATCCTGCAGAGCAACGGATAACTATGTTTGCCAGAGTTGATAATAGCACTTTTGGACATCATCACAGTTTACTTTCTTTCTTGTAGTTTTTGGAGAAATGGCAGCTTTTATTTTGTGCTGTGTGGCAGGAATATAAAGAAAACCCAGGGCTAAACACTAAAAGCTATTGGAATGGCATATTCAAAGGAAAAGTTGCCGTATTAGAAAAAGTAATGCATTTTATTTACTAAGAACAAGGCTAAACCAGGACTAAACTGAGACTGAAACACATTTGAAACAGGACTTAACTAGGTTTTAACAGCCTAACTCTGAGTGTGGGACAGGTACAAAACAACCAATTATTTGTAACACCTTGTGACTTCACTGTAAATTACTAAGATTAAACAATCTGCTAAATGGAGGATTGTTGAATTCGTAATTTTTACTGAAACAATGCCTGGAGAGATTTGGATTAAATATAACGCTGATCAAAATTTGTAGTTAAAAGGGTCAAGCAGTAGTCTTGTGTGTAAGAGAAAAAAACACAAAATCAAAATAAAGTAATTATTAAAATCAAAATTGTTTTATATAATAAAATTGTGATATTATATTTTTACCATGTTGCTTATCCGTAACATGCAATTATAATAAAAATCGCCCAAATGCCTTATTCTTCCAGTATTTTTAGAGTAATAGCAGTTGCTCTTTAAATCTCATTATCTGTGACAGGACTAAAGATGAAAAATTCAGTTTAAATCCTATGAATATCAATGTGAATGTGTGAGTTTGGAGGTATGGTCTCTTTATGATACACATCTGCTTGCATGTCAAATTCAGGCCCTCATCTGCGGAGAGAGAGAAGTCGTTGCTCAGCACAGCAGCGATCTTGTTTCATTTTTCTAAGGTGAGGGCTACTGGGTATATTTTATTTACACTTGTGTGAATTATTCAAATGAGACGTTTCTAGATGGAGCTTGCTTGGTAGCTAGCTAACTGTCTTCTAGCATGTGTGAATGGTTAGAGTGAGGCTAACGATCCTTCTTTTTCCCATATGTATCAATGTACGCCTGCAGGCTTTAGCACTGCGATACATCAGACACTTTCTCAATGCATAACAGTAAAAATGTCTCTCAGCAAAAAGTTGAAGCTACAATTGTACTACACTTTGCTTTGTGGGTGATCTGTCATACTAGTGTCATTATTCTTCTGGGTACTGTCTTTTCAAAGCTAATTGCTAGCAAGTCTTTTTGTAGACAATCTGAATACTCAATGTTGCTGGCATTTCAGAAACATTACTAGTTGTTGTTCAAGGACCATCACTACAAAGAATTAGTCACATTATTCATGGGGTAGTAAATCTCAGTCTTCAGATCCTATGCTTGAAATTAGGGACAATATGTGGGGTATTGTACAGACTATTTTAAATGTTTAAAGTCTGGTTATGTTTAAGCAATAGAAATATTTTGCATACTTTTTAAACTTACATTAGTTTTGTATATTGAATTTCCTTCATTGTGCTTTATAATATCTCCACATGTATTGAGTTTTTATGTTTTATTCAGATTTGTTTTTTTTTTTTAATTAGCTAAACCCTTGTCATAATATTTTCCAATGCAATCTTTTGACATCAGAAATAACATTATTGAGAATTTGTGTCGCTGGTCCTGGAATAACAAACAAAATTCTAAACAATGTTAAAACGTAATCTAGATTTGCTTTTTAGGGCAACTTGAAAGACCAGATTGTCCATTTTTCTCAGTGTAATCTCCCTTAGCGCGGCATCTTTCATCTCACTTTCTCACATTTCTTCTTCTTTGCTTTCATCCTTCACTCCTCTTGGCTGACATTTTTCCTCCTCCAACCCTTTCCTTTGCTCCATCTTTAAAAACCACTCCATCACATCTGCTTTGAAGTGACCATGAGACAGACCTTATCAAAAGCACATTTATAAGAGCTCCTCTGTATCTTCTTCTCAGTGGCTTTTGGCGAAACAAGGACTGTATTTGTTTTCGAATCGGACGCTTGTGCCAGGGAATTCGACCTGTCAGAGCTCTACTGACAGCACCTTCAAAACAGTATCCACTTTAGAAAATGTCTGTGGTGTTGCCAGGAAATGTTTTGTTCAGAGTACAGGAGGTTGAAGTATAATCTTTTGAAATGTCACTGTTAGATGTGTGTATATCTTCCTCTTTTTGGCTGTGAGTTCGTGCTGTGCTACTGGGGCCCTATATGGACAAGTCTGAAGTGTGTGTGCAATCTTTATGTAATTTGTAGACCACTAGATGATGTAAGTTAGAAGAAGTGTTTTAAGTTTGTATTTAGGTATAATTTATGGTTTGTATTATGGTAGCACAAGAAAATAGTGTAGTTTGCCTTGTAGCCGGGTAAAACAAATATTTCAAGCATGTCTAAATAAATATGGACTTGTATTTTACTAGTCAATTGGATTGGATGTTGCCTTGCTTTCCACAATGTTTTTTTTATTCATTATTCATTTGTTCTACACCAACTTGGTAGTACTGTATGTAGCCACCCTGCCTTGAGGAAGACTGGCAGATAAGTGGTTACCCTACTCTGCCTGCTACCTGATATTAATAGTACACTTTTTTCTGTAACACTTTTTAGAAACATTTACCAAGTACTTTGCAGAATGACAGCAAAAATCAACAATAAAAACAAAACAATAAGAAAACAAAAGAACCCATAAAAGCAGACAGATACTGGTTAACAATAAAAGATGTCCTTCTTGTGCCATTGTCCTCAAACATTGATACTTTTCATTTCAATGTTTTAAAGATGTGTTTTTGTTTTCTTTCATAACATACCTGATCAGAAAAAGCATACCCCTAGGTTTGCATTGATATTTGAAAGCAATTTGCACCCATCTTTTCACTACATTGTCTATTGTTTATGTACTCCTCATCAAAGGCACAACTCTATCCGCAGTAGCCAGAGTTGGAGCAGACATTGCTATTGGACTGTGGCCAGCTCCAACTAGGTCTCTAAAAACAGCACCACTTTCTCTCAGTCCTCCTCATTCTCCCCTTTTTTCTCCACTATCCTCCGAGTCCCCCTCCGTACACGCTCTGATCTCCTGAACATCAATCCTTCGTTCCTCAAAGCAAAATCCAGGGAACGGGAGATGACAAAAATGAGATGACAGATTAGCTGCTATATATAGTGGGAGCCTCTTGCCGCTTTTCTTATATTCCTTTTCCTCCCATTTGCCCCCAAGACATTGGATACACCTTTTTGGTTTGAGACTGTCGATGCAAATAGACCACTTTTCTACATCTTACCGGAGTCCTTTCAAAACTCAGTGGTTCAAGCCTAAATGGTGTTATAGATCTTAAGGGTGGCAGTGGATTATAGGGGGTAAAGCAGGTTGCCCACTAAATGGTTGATGGTTTGATTTACAACCAGTTTATACAGCTATCATTGGTCAAGATACTGAACCCACATGCAAATATTATGTTAGTGTGATTCTTTTTGGTTGTGGGTGCAAAGCTGTATGGATTGCTGCTCTGCCTCTGTCCCATTGCAGCTTTTGCTCAGTGTGCCAAGATACTGTGTCAAAAGATTCCAATATCCATGTCTGTAATCAAAAAATCCTTGTCAGTTGCATTGATGTTAGGGTGAAATTTACTATTGAAAACTGAATATTTGACATCTGAATGCCGTGTTTTTTATATATATTTTACTTTATTTCAATCCTAGAAGCTATATATAGGAAACTCAGTGGCTGAAGCCCAAATGACATCATATTGAAGACCCCATTGCACATCAATAATGAACTATGAATGGGGCCATCACTTTTCATGTCCAGTGTTAGAAAGCGAGACAGAAAAGTATGTTGTACAGTGCAATACCCTCTTGTCCGTTTCTGTGTCAAGTGTTTGAAAAGACCATGTCAGGCTGCAGATTTATATCCTCCTGGCTCCGCGCGACGATATTGTAAAGTATGGATTAGTATTGCAGTAAAAGGCCATGGATAATCTCACTCTGTTGCTCTCTTTTCTGTCACTCTTCGCCGTCCTGGCCTGCTTTTTTTCTCACCACAGATAGCTGTTCAATGTGGGATTTATGTCATGTCTAGAAGCTGTATTGGATTTGTAGTCTGTCTTTAGTCCTTTCTAAATCCCATTAACAAATGGTCACACAGGCGTGAAGACAGTGGAGGCGAACTAAACAATTAAACTCTTTGGAAACAGGACAACCTCATTGTGGCAACAGGTTAACTAGTGGTAGTCAGTCTAGCATCTGTGTGACAGTGGAGTCATTTAAAGTTGCAGTACCTGATTTTGTGCAGGGAAAAAAAATTATATATTTCAATTTGGAATTTTTTACCTTCCTCTCCTCCATCACGGTCTCACACAAACCAGGAAGTATCACAATAATAAGCAACGGTCAGAAGTTGGCTTTTTCCCCTTTGAACTAAAAAATAAAATTAGCTGTGCATAAGCTGACTTTTGAAATAAAGCATCATCTCGCTCACATTATTCCTGATCGATTATACATTTTGATAAATAAAGGATGTATTAACCAAACTGAGAACTCCTGTGGAAGCACGTGATTGTGTCCCTGTGCTCTAAAATAAAAACACTTATGTACAGTACAGCCCTCAGCCCTCAATTTTTTCTTACATTACGCTTAACCATTCACAATTATTTCTGCTTTTATACAAAGTAAAAGGATCATCTACTGCCGCTTAAACTATGGACTTAAATAATTTGTACAAATGAAAAATAAAATGCAGTTAGTGCTGTTTGTAAATGTATCGGTATTACACTTTTTCCTGTGTTGTGTTGACAGTGAGAAAAACAACACATGGTAGAAACAGTAGTTTAATTGGACCTTATTCATTATAGCACAAACCCACACTGGCCTGAGGTTAAACACTCTCAAACAAACAAATGCTGCTGTTAACTGCCTTTGCCTCAAGGCCACAGAGCTTTAAATGTACAACCTTTATTCTTCTGTAAATTAGCAAAGAAGCCAACACCACTTCTGTTGTAAAACACACAGGAATCGGTGCAATTTATCTGTTACTGCCACTACAGTGACTTTTCCCACACTTTCATCATCACTGGTATTTTACTGTGTGCTTCTGTCTGTCACTGTAAAGAACAAGTGCAGAGTTTGATCTTCAGAAGGGAGATGGGGAAAGACTAAAAGAAAAATGCTGTCTACTCGTTTAAATTTTTTTTTTTTTGCAATTTGATATGACTAGCTGTTTTTAAACAAACAAACACATACAAACACACACAGGTTAGGTGCATGTGCCATTAAGGTCCTTTTTCTCCCACTTTTCTGCTACAGCCAATGTGAACAATAAAAAAACATTAGCAAGTTGAAATGAAGGATGAAACAAAGCATTTTCAGCTACTGAGAAGGTCAGCGTCTCAGCACACAGGATTACTTTAATATGTTAATGAAACCAAATACAAATCTGGGTATGCCTTTTGATGACGAGCCAAAAAATAAAATGACAGACATACTAAAAAAATAGACTTAGGGCCCCTTTAAACTATACCTACTTCTGTCAACCTTGTTACCTGCAACTAGTACAATTCAAAATTTCAAATTGCATTGCTGGTTCTCGTATTTCTACCCTTAGCATTTTTCTTTTTCACTTTCACTAAAGATGAAACACAAAATATGTTGCTGCCAGGGCTGGGGAGGGTAGACAAATTGGAGGCACAAAACTATTCCTTTTCATGCTGCGAGGAGAAGGAGAGCTCTGTTAGCCTAGCTGACATTCCACTTAATTTGATTCATTACTGCGTGCGGGTGACGCTATTGTTGCCACATGCAGAGAACTGGGCCAGGACTAGTCATAGGGAATACACTGATGGATGACCGCAAAGGCCAGTATATGAGCTGAAAAAAAAAATTTGAACAAATAGTGCGAGATTTTTGGTAGGTGAAGTTTTGAAGTGCAAATGATGGTGACCGTTTTTGTACTCCAATTTCAAAGAGCAAATTGCAAAAAGAGATTGTTAAAAATACAAGCAAAGGCAAGCTTGTGGTGTGAGAAAAGCAATGTATGGGATCATGCTGGGAAGTACATTGAAGGTTTTTACAGGAAGCGACACATGGAACCTATCCTATACAGTAAAAGTGTGAATTACATTTCCCATACAATGCACTATAAACTTTGATATGCCTATACCTGCCAAAGAAACAGTGCTGAAATATGTCATTCATTTTTTTCCCGCTTGGCCACATCTGGAGCCCAACACCAGCAACTATGGGCCTTAGGCAGGGTATATCCTTGACAATGGCCAGTTAGTCACAGGGGTAACACACAAACTATTTACACTCTTATTTATTCACTAAGAGCTAATCAGATTCATCAATTGTCCTAACACATGCATGTCTTTGGCTGGTTGGAGGAAGCTGGAGTACCCAAGGACTTACAGTAACAAAAGGAAGACACGTAGACTTCACTAAGTGGGACTGTGTGTTGCCTGGTCCAGGAATTGCACCCTCAACCTGCCTCACCATTTAATACATGTTAAAAATTATTATTGTATAAGTAGCCATGTTCCTCCTCACATCATTTAACAATTAACACATTTTTAGCCAATTACCCATCTCTTGTAAATTGCCTGTCATTCATGGCTTATTCACGGCTCATTTGATTCTAAACTTATACTCGAAACATAAATAACTGCCCTTTTGCGGTCAACAGTTTCCCCGTTTTGTGGCACAGACAATATGTTCACTGGGAGATGACTGAGCAATGCAACAATATGTGGCAGTGCTATCAGTGACATATGAGTGGACTCAGATGGAGAGCAAGGCACAATCTGTCTGTGTGACTCACGCAGTATGCATCGAATGCGGACAACTGCTCTCGGGCGCTTTAGCCACTACAAGTTACTCTCTCAAAATGTTGTCACACGTCACTTTATTCATATTTACCAAAGCCACGTATTGGTTTTATTCATTCATTTATCATCTACCAATTTGTCTCGGTTCGAGTGTGGCTGGAGCCCATCCCAGTAATTATGGGCATCAGGTGGGATACACCCTGGATAATGGCCAGTTAGTGGCAAGGGTACTTTCTCGATTTAATTTAGCTATAATTAGGTATTATAATATGGCTTTCTGTATACACGACGTTTCAAGACTCACAAAGCAAGTCCAATATTTATTCACATCACAGTTTCACAGTCACACACTGTATTAAAGTGCAACATCCCACACCCTCTGACCCTCTGACCAATCCCACACTAACACTTATACAGACAATGGGGATGAAGTGTCTTGCCCATTG
>JAVQKG010376134.1:0-20589 GCA_036025885.1 Hypseleotris bucephala | reverse complement strand
TCCCATTATTGAGCGCTCCAACACACGGTCCAACCTGGGTGAGTGTTTGTCCCAGGAATTACTCTGATTCCTGGGAACATCTGGTGTTTGGATTTGGTCCTGTTTTTCGAAGGAGACTCAGCTCATGTGGAAAAGGAAGGAAGCGGTTAAAGAAACTTGCGACAGTGCGATAAAGATAACACCAAACGATTGAGTTGTTGAGTAGTCTTGGATTAAAGTTTGGAATGAAAGATTTGATAGCGTACATACACGAAGGCTAGTTTAATATGAGGCAGTTTCCTATTGTGCTGTCATTAGGAACTATGTAATTGGCGTAATAATCAACCAGTGGGAGCTTGATACTGGACTTGACATGGCTTCTTTCCAGTGGTACTTTGTAGTTCTTTGCCATTCAACTTTATTTTATTAGACCTAGTTTAGTCTTAGTTTAGTCCTGGTTTAGACTAGATTTACTACTGGTTTAGTCTGTGTGCTCTCCCCGTGTCATTGTGGGTTTCCTGGGTACTTTGGCATCCACCACCTTCAACTGCAGATGTTCTAAGAGAATTTGTGATTTTAAATGGATGTGAATGCTTGTCTGTATGTGTGTTTCTATGTTAGCCCTGCAACTAACTGGCCACTGTATAAAAATGTAAGTCCTAGCTGCCTCTTTTTAACTTTCCACTTCCTTTGCCTTCAGCTGAAGTCCAGAGTGAGATTGAGCGTATTTTTGAACTAGCGCGGACGTTACAACTGGTCGTGCTGGACGCAGACACCATCAACCATCCTTCACAACTGGGCAAGACTTCACTGGCTCCCATCATAGTCTACGTTAAGATCACCTCTCCAAAGGTACAGAGATAGGCAACATGTATCCAGGGCTTTAAAAAAGAATTATAAAAATATGGAAGTTCCAAAATAGTTTTTTAGGACAACTGAAGCTTTGCCAAAATTATTTTACCTTAACATCTTGTAAAGTCTTGCCTTAGACCTGGTTTAGTGCAAGTTTAGTCCTGGTTTAGACCTGGTTTGGACTTTTTTAGTTCTGGCTTTAGCCTTTATTTTATTTCTGGTATGTCCTTTTTTAATTTCTTAGTTCCGTCTTTGTTTAGCCCTGCTTGGGCTTTGTACGTTTGTTTGGATGTTTTAAACTCAATAGATTTTCCAAGCTTTATCTAAAAATGTGTAGCTTCTATCTGAATAATGGTCCTTATAGATATTCATAAACATACTAGAAACGTACTAGAGAAATACTATGATCCAGACCTGTGTCCTCATTGGATACCGGCAAGTGTATAGCTTCAAAGTAACAGTTAAATTGACACATATGAGGAGACTATTCACTGCCATAACCTTCAGTGTGTGTAAAAAATGAAACCCGCTTTTGTGATCTTTTAAAAATACCACATACAAAATGACTCAGGGCATTGAGAAGGTGACATGGTTCGCTCTGAATCAAAGTGGTGTCAGTGCGAATCACACAGCACTAGGCACTAAATTTAACTTTCCCACCTGTACCACGCTTCTGCCTCTTCCACAGAAATGTTTTACAAGACAGTGTTGTCAAGTTTATAACAAACACTGGTGAGGTCCAAAATTACTGACTCACTGACTAATCTAAATAATGAAAACTGTATCACGTTCAGTCCTGGTTTAGATCTTCTTCAGTTGTGGTTTATTCTTAAGCTGGGGCTGTTTAAATCTTGGATTAGTCCTTCTTTAGACCTAGTTTAGTCCTGGATTAGTCTTGGTTTAGTTTACTTTGTAATTGTATTTACTTTAACTCATTGCAGTAATTTGTCTTTCATAGAGTTAAAACCTGTGGCCTTTTATAGTTAGTGGCCCAAGATCTCTGTGTCCTCAATGATGCATATAGCCACACACACATGAATTACTTTTTTACAGTTTTAATGGCCTTTTCATGCTCTTTTAGGTGTTGCAGCGTCTCATCAAATCCAGAGGAAAGTCTCAAGCCAAACACCTGAACGTACAGATGGTGGCGGCCGACAAGCTGGCTCAGTGCCCTCCCGTGAGTCCCCGCCGTGAACCCAAATAAATGCTGACTTCAACCCAGTTCTGTGTCATGTCCCTTCTGGAGCTGCAGGCTTAGTGCATATCTGATAAGTCACATTTTTAGGAGCTTTATCGCAGTCCTGCCAGTTCAATTTCACTTCTATTTCTGTAATCTGCTTAGTGATATTTTTCAAAAGCAAAGAAGGAGGCAAGTAAGTACCTCAGGGTTGTGCAAAAGTAAAGGATTAATGTAATTTTAATGGCTGCAGTGCATCTGGGAAATATTATAAGGTCTATACTAATTATTCTACCTTTCTTTTGGCTTTTCCCGTCTGGGGTCGCTCCAGAAAATTATCTGGCTTTTATCATGTAGTCATTGGCCTTTCCTCATGCAACCCTTTACATTCATTCTGGCACAAAGGCAAACATTCTGACCTGATAACAGTTTTAATACAGTATACTATATATTGTGTACATTTCAATATCGCCAAACATTTGTTATTCTACAAGTTTATACCATAAATCAAGTTTATAGACTTGATTTATGTATACTATTTAGTGCAGTTTCTCTGTATTAAATATGTCAAAAGCCCCTTCGCTTAAACTTTTCATGAAGGAAATACTTCAAAACAGCTCTGTCTTATTTTCTTGACCTTCCTTTCCGTCTCTATCCCAGGAAATGTTTGACATCATATTGGACGAGAACCAGCTGGAAGACGCCTGTGAGCACATGGCAGACTACCTTGAGGCCTACTACAAGAGCACTCATCCCAGCAGCTGTAGCCCGGAGCCAGAGCCTGTCCTGGCCCCCCTTCCCCCCAACACCGCTGCTCTTCCCGGCCTGCAGGTATAAGAAGGGTGCTTAAAGAGTGGAGCAAATGATTTGATTATATTTACGTATACTGGGTCTTAAACAGAATTTTTGAAATACAGAGATCTAAAATGTCGACAAAAGCATGTAATGTTAACATTTCTGACAATTAACTGCTATTCTGGGTTAGGATTAAGTCTGGTTTAGCCCTAAACCTGGATTAGTATTAGATAAATCCTGGTTAAGTCATGATTTAGTCCTGGCTTTTTTGTACAATTATTAATTTGTGTTGAAGAGTACAGCCATGTTCACACTGCCAGCATATTCCCAAATGTCATAAAGAAACAAAGTTTGTTTTTATTTTGTTTTTTTAAAGAAATTGTTCAGCATCTCGCTATTGTTCTGCATGCTAAAGTTATATTTCTCCATTCATTGCCAACACAACTGGATTGGTAAGGCTGAAATTGATGAAGCTGCAGAGCTTTCAGACGAGTAGAATGGAAGTTGCATTGTAACATTTATTTATGTGGTGAGTGAGCGTGGATATGTTTGTAGTGAAAAACAAAAGTTGTTATTCATCCCATAAAGTAGGTGCTTATTGAAGATGCATGTGTTTTTGAGTGTATATTGATTCTTTTATTGCAATAAAAGAGGTGTGTATTAAGCCATCAGACCCATGTGAAGAGGATAACTGGTAATGTATCAGAACCATATGTGGCCAGAAAACAGATGCAACTGAAGGAGACTATTGGTGTGAAATCTGTCACCTATTTAATTTGAACTCTGTTATGAATGTAAATTGTATATTTTTTATATTGTAAGCTGACCCCAGGAAGAATAGCTGAAGCAGCATGCTGCTGATGCTAATGGGGTTCTCAATAAACATAAACATAAACCTCAAAAAGTGGATTAATTTTTGAAAAAAGCAAGAGCACTTTACAAATCTTGCCTTTCTACCTTATTAATATGTCAATGTCTCCTCCTAGAGCTGCTGAGGCTACAGAGTTAGCTTACCATCATTCATGTAAATATAAAATTAAGTTAGGAATTATTCATCAAGTCTAAAGTCCTTTTAGAGCCTAAAATATTGTTAAATGTAACTGTAAATGTTTATTGAGCAACTAAAATCCTTTTTTTCTTTATTTCAATTTTCTGCATGCTCTGTGTATGTTTGCAGTGTGTTTGTCCTGTATCATCCTAATATTGACCACTGACATTTCACTGTCCACAGGTGGGCGTCACTGAGCCGAAAAGCGACAAAGCTGTGGTGGAGAGAAAGGGTTCCAGAGAAGACCACCAGCACCATCACCACCAACAACAACACCATCAGGACCACCCCAACAATGCAGACGCAGAGGACGAGCTGGAGGAGGAGCTAGAGCGCCCCCTACGGACGTCTGACATCCCCGCATCCCGGAGACCACAGCACATTCACCACAGATCTTCCACCACCAGAACTGAGCACCACAATCACCACCATCACCACCACCATCACCACAGCAACAGTGGCCGGGCTAGGGGAGGCCTATCCCGGCAAGAGACGCTGGAGTCGGAAACGCCCGAAAGCAGGGAGAGCAAGGACAGCAAGGAGTACGTGGAGCAGCGGACACAGCTTTTACGCCAGGACGAGGAGGAAGAGTATGAAGAGGATGATGAAGAAGAGGAGGATTTAGGTCCACAGCCGCAACAGCGCTACGAGCCACTGCCCCAACAACACCACAACCACCATCACCACCATCACCACCACAACAGAGGGGGCGCTGTGGACGAAACAGGGCATAACAGCAACAAACAGCAGCGCTCGCATCACCACCATCACCAAAGACCTGCCCGGGACCACCATCAGCACCATCACCACCAGTACTATGATAGAGACAGGGACCGAGATGGGGGCGAGGTGGTGCCCAAAAAGAGGGGCGGGGGTGGTGATGGGGGTGAATGGGCTAGAGACACGTACATTCATCCCAATAGACAAAAACCCTGATTACATCAAAAACCACACCCACATAATGGATTGGCTCATCAAAGAGACCATTTTGTTGTCCAGTTGTGCTGCTACACCACCTCCCCCCAGATAACACAGTGTCCTATTTATGTACCACACCTTTGTAAATGCAGTTTTTCATTGATGGGATTTTTTGAATACATAGAGACAAATATAAATACTATATAAATGTGTGTATCTATGCATAGACAATGTTTATGTGTGGGTATGCATGGCTCTGATTCTCATATATGCATTTTTAAAACCTGTGTTTGACCAGGCATGAGACTAAAGGGAGATTATTTTCAGAGCTTTCTGTGACTATCATTGACTTTATTTGCTTGCTTACCGACTTGAATAATTTCTTCAGACTACCACTGGGGTTGGCTATTTTTGACGCAGTATTGGCAGTTTCATGTTTTAGTCCTTTTTAAATTATACATCCTCATTTTTCAACATTGAGACAAATAAGAGGATGCTGAATAGTTTATAGGCCGACTATCAGAATGGTGCAATTGGTATCTAGGCTGGTAGAATTGAATGTTGCAAGTTTCTTTGTCAGCCTATGAACCTTTCAGCTTTTCCCCATATTTTGGCTTCCCGTGAGGTGCACCTTACAAGACAATACAAAATCTACAATATTGTCATCTTTTATAGGCATATGTTTTGTTGTATGGGTCCAAAACATTAATGACATCTTTTATTCTGCACTTTTACATATTCAAATTGTAATCAAGTGAAAAAGATTTGATATGAACTTACTGCTGGTCCACTACCAAACCTCCATTTTAGGTTAATCTTTTGTTAAGTCTGATCCCTTTTCTAATGAATGTTGTTTAACTCCCTGTCATCATTTAATCCCCAGTTAGTCAAGTACATTTACTTCTTGGAATCTTCCTCAGTAATTTCCTTTTCTAAAACCAACAAACAAATCCTTACAGACATTTTTTTACATTTGCTCACTCACTGACTTTGGGTTTGTTGGTAATTATTGTGGAATATGTTCAATGTGCATTAAGAAACTCAATTTTTAAAGATAATCTAACTTGATAATAAATTTGACTACTGCACTTTGTCCTTCTGTTTACAAAACCAAAACATCAATTCATTTTGTTTTTGCCTGACGATTGCACTTATTAAGAGTCCAGATTAATTTCTATGCTACATTGATAGCACTACAGATTTCTTAGAGTGTACATAAAAACATCCAATATAATAAATAAAGTTGAAGTCAAATGACTGGCGCAGAGCATTAGATCTGATGTGTGCTTTGTCAGAATAAGGAGAAAGGCCGTGTCTATAAATAGCACTTTGAAACTCCAGGTGTACATGCGGCCTCCCTGTGAAGTTGTCATGACAACATTGACATAAATGACAACACTGTGAAGATGCGTCTAAAACAGGAAGCTGGCTTTTCTGCCTCTGTTCACATGAATGTTTCAAACTATCAGGATGCTAAACACAAAGATAACATGCTGTCTCATAATGTTTGAATGAAGCAGCCATTTTGAACTGTGTCTCTACATTAGGTGCAGAGCTGCAGGGGGTTGTGGGTTGTGTTGATAAAGTGACTAATGATTTTTTTGCAGACTACAGTGATCAGATGTCCCACTTTAGTTTGGATTGTGCAGCTTTTTCATCTAAAATCTAGCATCCACAAATTGAGGGAATGTCCCACATTTCAACTCCTGCAGGGATAAACATTTTACCCATCTCTATTTCTCATTGAATAATTCATTTTTCTCCAAGTTTGTGAATCTGTATTGTTATGGTCACATTAAAAATAGACTCAACAAGCTAATTCTGAAACTGACAAAATGTAAGTGGACTTTTGGAACTGTAAATGTCCCACATTGTCCAGCATTGTCCCACTGTAACATGCTTTATGTCCCACATGTGGTCCCTCATGATCTAACCCTGCAGGACTAGGCTGAGGTCTGTGAAAAGGTTTTAAACATGTCAAAAATAGAACTAATGTTTGTTTATCGTGAACCTAAACCTCAATACTATCTCTGCAGCAGCCTTCATATATTTAATTTAACTGGGTAAATACAGCAACAGCACTATCATTCATATTTATTGTGTTTATTTTCTACCAAAACAAGCCATATATAAAACATGTCCACATCAACAATTCTTCAAGATAAAAAACTTCTTTTCATTTAAAAACTTAGCCTAACATTATTTCTGTTTTGCAGCAGCAGCCACAGAAGTGCTAATTAGTTGTCCCGTGACAACTGTAGGAGTCATTAAATGTTTAATACCTCTCTAAGCACACTCTCTAATTCCTGATCCTCATATCCAGTGAATCTTCCGTCGCGATGGTAGCCGTGTCGTCACTGTTGTTATGGCAACTGCTGCATGTACCAGATCCCCCCGCCCCCTCCCCTCTACCCCCTCCCCTGTCCCATCCTATCTCTGTTTGTAAAGCTTATCCCTATATGGCCCGCAGTCGCACAGAGCAGCTGTTCAGACGCAAAGACTGTAAACTGTGAACGTCTTTGTCAACACCAACTATCAGAAGACGTGTTTTAAAATAAACTCTTTTGTTCCAGTCCAAAGGTGCGTGGAAATGAGTTACATTTACTTGAGTAACATGAATAATTAATAATAAGTAATTTGAATCATTATTATTTTGTTTCGGTGTATATAATACTACTACTCATGTTTATTTGTAGCACTCGTAGTTGGGTATAATTAAAATATTCACTTCTTTCACATCTCTAAGTGAGTTGCTTTATCTTAGGAAAGAGAGATTTTTAAAATTAATAAATGTTAAATGTTTTGTGCAAGATGTCATTTTATATTTAGACTTAGGTTTTGTGTTTAATTACACTTCAAAAAAATTGTCACACATTACAATTGGAGTAGTTTTTCTAGTTCTACAATTTTTTTTTTATAACATGTTTCACCCCATTTACGTGATATAATTTAGAAGTATTAATGTGTTTACGTGAGTACATTTTTGGCTACTCTACCCACCTCTGCCAACCATCAAAAGCTGTCTGTTGTCCCATGTGAAGTTTAACTGTCCTCTTCTGTTTTAGACAATGAATTAGTTTTTTAGGAACTTGGCGATGAAAAAACCTATAGTGTCTGTATTAACTCTTTTGGGAAGTGGAGTGCTAGCTTGCGTCTGGTCCCAACTCAACTCTGGGCTAAACCTCTGGAGAAGGTGCAGCTGCTCAGGTGACAGACCAGCTCCCAGCATGCCCTCTGCTCCGATGTGAGGCTCCTGGAAGACACAAGTGCAAGCAGGTCTTAAAATCTTAACATTTTAATGCATAAAGTTTCTATTTGCAGAAGTTGTTTTTTTTACCTGTGGCAGAAGCGTAAGGCATGGGAAGGTTTTAAGCGCCCAGGCGACTTGCTCCTCGTTCTCAGCCAAAGTCACAGTGCAAGTGCTGTAAACCAGAACCCCTCCTTTCTTTAACAAACTCACTGCCTGAAAATATAGAAGGATTTATTATCAATATATGAATGGCAATGTGATTTTTAAGCAGGTTTATTTGTATAGCACAATGAATAGCTTTTCTTTAAAAGTCACATCTATTATGGGCCACAAGAGGAATCCTTCAATGCATTTTTTATAAAGCTATGCATATTGTACTATATATTTTATATTAATCTTAAGAGTAAAACAAGAAACTGAAGGATCATTGTTAGTAGATGAAAAAATCCCTTACAGGAAAATTATAACTCACTTGTTTTACACTGCCATCTAGTGATTAAAACAATTCATGACATCATATTGGGTTGCTGTGCTGCAGTAGCAAAGAGCTACATGTGAAATATTTAAGTAAAACCCACAGCCTGAATTAACTTTCTCTGAAGAGGCTGGTATGAGCAGATCTCTTTCAGGCTCCAGGTGTTGGCCATGTTCGGTCTTTGTCCAAGTCCACTACACGGAGCATCCAGTAAGACCCGGTCAAAGCTCTCCGGAGGAAAAGGAGGGCCTAAGTAACAAGCAAAAACTGGGTTATTTAAACAGATATTTATACCAATATAGACACACTGGTCTAATTTATTAATTTACTTACTACTGCTTATCACCACTGTTACCTTCAGTTTCCTTCTGTTTTCCAGAGTCACGGCTTACGGCCTTTGAGCTGTCAAAACAATAGGCCTCAATAGACTGTAAGTGCAGCATCTGGGCATTTTGACGAATACGGTCAATCTTGTTCCTGATTCTGTCCAGTGCCACAACCTGTCCCTGTGTGAGAGACGAGAAGATACACTGTTAAAAGAAACACTACAGGAATTTTTATTTGATTTAGAAAAATACACTAATCCACTCTATAAAACAGTTCTGTGCATCTGAGTCCAGTAGCGGAAAACAAGCTTTTGAAACATCAACACAACATATATTTGTAATGTCAGACTTACAATGTTGGCAGCCATGATTATTTAGAACAACTGCAATTATAGCCAATTAGTTGACAAAAGTTACATGAGATGCTTTTAAAATATTAATTAATGCTGGGTTGTGTAATTTTAATTGTGAAGTCAAAAGATAGACTACAGAACTGAAACTATATCTAAAAGAACTAAATATTTATTATTTATTTATAAGTTGGTACCTGATCCTTCATGAGAGCAGCAATGTGGCAGGTTTTCCCCCCTGGAGCAGCGCACATGTCCAGGACACGCTCTCCAGGTCGAGGCCCCAAAACATGTCCCACCACCACGGATGGGAGATTCTGACAAACAGCTGGTTTAATTTGATTGGAATAAACTTATGTAGTAAACACAGATTCCATACCTGTAAGAAGACAAGACTAGGAAGAACACCATCAAAAGAAGGGCTCTGATAAAGGGGCTCTGTCATACGCACCCCAACACCCCTAAAAATTAAAAACATATGACAGGCTTTGGACTGATTTATTATCCTTCCACAATCAGCTGAGTTGTTAAAAGATTTTTTTAAACGCTTGACCAATAACAGTCGAGTCCATCCCCTGCCTCTACAGTGACATAAAAAAAAAATTGTGTGGGCTACCTCAATTACTATTGGTTACCCACAAACTCTGATTTGATGTTGCCGTAGAGATCAGGGGAGACACTAAGTAAAATTATAATTTACTGAAAGATTTCCTATTTATAAAATTGAACAGGGTATATTATGAACCCTCCAGACAGCAGTGGAATGTCATCATATATTGTGTCGGTTAGCCTCCCAGACATGCAGATGAAGGTGAACTAGTTAATACATTGCCCAAAGTGAGTCAATGTAAAAATAACTGATATACAGTATGAAAAAAAACTGCTCACTTGACCAGTTCCTCGGTGCAAAAGATAGTAGACCGATCCATTTCAGCGACTCCATTTCCCACAAACACCTTCTCTCCCTGGAAGCTTGTGGCTCCTTTTGTGCATTTGCCATCAGTATCAGAAAAGACAGAAACCACATCTCCAGCCTTCATGACTGAAAAAGATAAATCTAAAATTGTCAGCAATCACATGGGGCTAGGCTTTATAACAGAAGATATAGCCTTTTGTCATAATTATATGTTTTTCTTCTTTTTACAGTGTGGTCATTGGTCACTTTTATACTGAATGCTTACTGTTGCTCTACTGCATGTGTACAATAAAAGGAAGCATTATACTTGTCGACAACCATAAATATGTGTTTTAGCAAATTAATAATACAATTCACTCATAATAAATTATTACATCCAATATAAGTTCTCAGGGATTGTACTGGCACCAAATAAAATCTTACACTTTGGACTGGCGATAATTCCCGGGGCAAAAACATGAGCTCCTCTCAAAACAGCACTACCGCACTGAGCGCCAACCACCACCTCAGACTTCAGCTGCTGTACGGGTCTAGAAGCAAGAAAAACAGGTTTATAATATCTTATAACCAGTAATGGTGGATAGATACGTTTTTCACTTTTTACGTAGTTCTTTCAAATAAAATTTGGTAAAGCGTTGGGTTTGTTGTTGTGGTCTTGAAACAATGTGTGCGTACTGTATTTAGATCGTTTAGATTGTTTGAACATTGCTCTACATTCCTGGCATACCTCGGCCCATCCACAGGAAGAAGCAGAACATCTGGAATGCACGGGTGTGGGACGATCTCAATAGCGCCCCCCGTTGATGACCCACACATCTGCTGTTTCAAAGACATGAAATCATATAATATACTGTATATAATTCAAAACAATTCAAAAAAGGTTGGTATAATGTTTAAATTGTTAATAAATCAACTTATGATTCTCACTCATATATCTTATAGATCTATATTTTATTCACAATAGACCTGGACAACTTATTTTTGTGCAGACTGTGTTCACAAACAATGCTTTCCATATCCATACTGAAACATAGGATCTTAATGTTTGGGACATTGAAAACATCAAGTAATAACAACAGAGACACTGCCTTAATGTTAGCAGTTAACCTAATTAAATGCTCACACCATCTTTTTCCCAATTTTATGTTGTCTTTATGTTCGAAATATGTAACTACAATGTTTTTTTATGAAATGGCAAAACATCTTAGTTTCAACAACTGTAATATTACACACTGTACTAGTATAATCTATTGTGAATCAATAATTTATTTGTTTGACAGAGTGAGTCTTTTCATTAACATTTCACACATTGCCCCAACTTGTACTTGAGTCACCAATAGACATGTAAACCTTCTTTTACACCGACCTTTTTCAGTTCTTGTGCTAATCTGTGTCTGATCTCCTCCAGGGGTGCCAGGTGAGTGCTCGCCCGTACACATGTATATGAAGGAGGGTGTGACAGACAAGTGAGCAGCCTGTGAAAACGCTGCTCTGCTTCCTGATGCCCAACTGCAGACAACAACTTTAAACAAATAAAAGACACATAAAAAAGTACAAGTAACCAATTGTGTCAGATGTAAGAAATAATAATGAACATTTGTATAACTACCTCTTTGTTTAAGATTACATTCTTGAGGTAATCTGTGACTTCTGGTCTAAGAGAAATCATTGGAAACACTGGCATTTTTCTGATGATCCAGTAAAAAAAGTTACTGTTTAATGAAGACAAATAGCAATCAAACCTCAGGTAATTCTCACTCCAAACCAGTCCTTATAAAGAGATGCTCACTGCTGAGTAAGCAGTGGTTTATTTTAGCAGAGGATGATAATCTTGTGATAACTGCAGATTTATTAAAAAGTAATACGACTTTTCCCACAGTTCAAACTACCAATATAATCATCATACATCTGTCATAAGTAGTCTATCTTACATGATAAAACTGACTCAAATGTATTAAATAAAAAGATATTTTGGCACTCACGTTAAATGTGTGGTGTTGATTTGCAGCATGAATGGACTTCTACTTCCTAATACGTCAGTGGTCATGTGATTAAACTTTGGATCTGCTTTTTCGCTACTTTTTAACAACAACTTGTTATTTAGCTAACCAAAACTTATAATATGTGTTTTTAATTTTTAGTTGTATTTTTTAAAGTTACCATGAGGCTTTTTAGAAGCTTTCTTTTGGTTATCTCCAGCGTCTTTGTCTGAAAAGAGCCGGCTACGTCACCGCGTAACCGGAAGATCATTAATTGGCAGGGGAGCTTTTTTCTCTGTAGCACTACCACCTAACGGGACTAGAGAAGAGGCAGCAGCGGGGGTAGCACCGTCAAGTTATCCACCTATTGTGTTAATGCAGCTAGTTAGGGGTTTTAGCAAATCAGGAGACTCTGGACAACACAATCATACACAAACATTTTTTTAGACACGTTGTTTCCTGTTGTAAATTGTGTCCAAAAGGCTGCTGTACCGCATGGAGTCCGCGTTGAAGAGGTCGGTGAGGTGTTTCGTAGCAAAAAGCTCATCATAGCTAATGCTGCTAGCCGCATCCAGCCTTGGAAAGTGCTGTGTGGATTGAGGGAGGTGAACCCCGCTCCTGCTGCTGTTGTGTTGGTTAACCGAGGAGAGAGGACAAATTATGGGGCTCATATTTGCCAAATTGTGGAGCTTTTTCTGCAATCAAGGTAAGCGTGCCTTTGTCAGGGGTCGATAAAAGTGTCACGGCTCAGCAATCCTAGACTAGCTTAGCTCCCCTATTAGCATGTAATGAACAACAAGACTTAGGATAAACGCAAAGCTGGGGTTCAATATATTGGCATATTGTATTGATCGCATGAGGTCTCTGTAACTTACAGTACTCAACTATGACATTGCACATGAATGAAGGCAAGTTTGCAATTTCTATCACCAAGAGAAGATAATCTGGTTATCACTGGATTCATCAACTTAATTGCCTTAAGTGGCTAAAGCAGAGAAGTACCTATTCAACGTGTTGCAGCTAATTCACATATATCACCTATATGATCCTTGTTACCATATCTGTTGTGTGTGGCATGTGCAATATTACCCACAAATCCATCTATTTAAATTGAAAGTCTGCACGTTACTGCTAATCACCAATCCCTTTAAAACAATTTAAAACCAAAATAAACAATTTCCATCTCTATCCTTGCTATTTGTAATACAGCCATGTTTTTCCACGTCTGAATCAAGTTTCACTCACTTAAAGGGATTAGGCCAGGGTGTTAAGAGGACTAGAAGCATATCCATATTGTTTGTGTAAGTAAGTCCTTAGATTACCTGCAATGCCTTAATTATAACGTGGTTTTGATGGGAGTAGGGTGTGAGTTGAAAAGCAGAGAATGTGTTGCTGTGTGAGTGACAGAATAGTAAGCCCTTAGAAGCATTGTTACTTTGCAGAAAAATCTTTTGTGCAGTAGTTTGACAATAGTCTAGTGTTCTGGATAATTGAACCTCCATAATGTTAGTGTCCCAGATATACAGTTTTTAAAAACCTTGCAAAATCTATCCATCCAGCTTATGGGCTTGTATAGTCGCCAATATATTGTAATTTGTAACCTGAATTGCAAGCCCTTTGACCAGACTTCCTTCCTGCAGTGCATCTGGATCTGGCATGGGAGTGGAAAAGTCAAAGCACTAGAGTGGGATATCTCAACATGTATGTGTGAGCTCAGCCTATAGTCCGAGTTGGTTCTCATGGGAGCTTGCAGGAAAAAACATAGCAAATTGTTTATATTCTGGCTTATAATGTTGAAATATTATGGTTTGTCAGGTTGAAAAAAGAAAAATAGGTCTAGACTTTTGAGGAAGGAAGTACGGCCCTTGTCATCTGAGCTACTGACGTGGATGACTAGAAAAAAATGTTGTCCCAGGTTTACATGAGTTTATATAATGTTTAAATGTGTTTTTACAGAGCACAAAGTCATCATTGTTGGACTTGACAATGCTGGAAAAACCACTATCCTTTACCAGTTGTAAGTGTTTATTTTTACTAACTATTTCACAAACCAACTTGATGACAGTACATTCACATCATTTTATTTTCAAAGCTTAATGAATGAAGTAGTCCACACGTCGCCCACAATCGGGAGCAACGTTGAAGAAATTGTTGTTAAAAACACCCACTTCTTGATGTGGGACATCGGAGGACAGGAGTCTCTCAGGTCATCTTGGAACACTTACTACTCCAACACAGAGGTGAGCCCATAGACTACACCTTCAATGATACTGCATTTTAGGACAAAGGTTAAAACTTCGCAGTGAGTTTTCTGTTGCACACAAAGGGGGCGAGGTATTGTCCAGCGGCAATCTCTGAACATGGCAGCTGGTGTGTTTGTTCAGAGCGCAGACGGCAGTAGGGGCCACCCAAGTCAGAGGTCAACCTTTCACAAAGAGGCCCGTCTCAAAAGCAAAGCTAGGCTCAAGCCTCAGCTGTTTTGGAAAAATTACTGTCCAACTTAAAGTGAGGGATCAAGATTTAACTAATCCTTCAACTCTCTCATTCTATTTGTATTGTGAGAAATATAAATTATGGTATAAAAAAAAACTTTTGGTCGTCATCTGACAAAAAATTAAAAGAGTGTTTAAAGAAAGTTGTGTTGTGATAAAAATTATATGTAATTAAAAAAATAAAGCCTGACATAGGTTTGATGTAGTCATCAGTTTGGCTCTGTTCAAGACATATTTTTGTTTTCTGGTTAAATTTTCTGCTGAAATTTAAAGGTAGCAGCATTGAGGCCCAAACCAAACACGACTGGCAAAAACAAAATTCCACCCAATGTACAATAAATGAATCCTTGGCTATATAAGAATTATTACAGATTTATTTTGATTATATTGTCGCTTTCATTTTGCTTTTGTGAGTCAAGATGAACAACATGTGTGATACTATGAGATACACTTAGGGGTCATGTTAGAGTGGTACATAGCCTACTGTAATTTTAGCAGCAACTTTAACACCTTTTTCAAAGTCAAGAGGCAACAGACAGACTCACTTCTATGTGCTAGGTCACTGTCACGTTGCTAAAAATGCATGTCGGCCATTCACTTTTATAGAGGCTGGGCTCTTCCTGGGTGGTTGCTTCTCTTTTTAATTACTGTCTCCTGCATCTCCTCAGAATCGCAGTGTCTTTGGTCTTTTGTCATACAAGGTCACCCTCTCTCTCACAAGAATCTATTAGCATAGCCGTTACCAGCAGCCTTTGTGAAGCCCCTGGCCGGATATGCCCCCCACTGTTTCTTTAGTGTAAAAACGGAAGACTATTTCAAGAAGTGACACTCAATGATGTGATATTTTCTTTTCTGTATTGATTCACAGTTCATTATTTTGGTGGTAGACAGCACAGACCGAGAGAGACTGGCCATTTCAAAAGAGGAGCTCTACAGGATGCTGGCTCATGAGGTAAAGATCTAAATTTTCTATGGTCACAAGGAAGTAGACTATACAATACTTGTCAGTGGTTTTACACTGAACTTTTCCATTTAGTTTGACCCTCACCACTTCGTTCTTTGTTTAATACTTGTGGTCATAGTCTCATTGTTCCCTTTTTTCCTTCGTCAGGACCTGAGGAAGGCAGCTGTGTTGATATTCGCCAACAAGCAGGATATGAAGGACTGTATGTCTGCGGCAGAGATCTCCAAATACCTCACTCTGAGCTCCATCAAAGACCACCCCTGGCACATACAGTCCTGCTGTGCACTTACTGGAGAAGGGTACGTTCTAATGCGAACTAACCTTAATAACTGCACTTGTAACTTGTCAAGTTTTTAGGTCAGGCGGTCTTATTTTCTACATTAAGTAATTGTCAGCAGCACCCACTAGTTTCATGGTGGTGGCATGGTCTTATCTAACAGTAAGATGGTCTCAGGTTCAATTCCCCACCAAGTCTGGGTGGGTTTTCTTCCAGTCTTGCCAAAATCCTCCTGCCTCCTTATGGGCACAATGAAGTACAATGTTGTATTTTACTTGACAGGAAAACTCAGGCAATGTGACATACAGTACGTATCTATCCAGGAAGCAGTTTACAAGATATTTGGTTTGGAATTTATTATTATTTATCTATGTTTTATTACATTTATTCTTTTGTCAACTTCTTCAAACTTCAGCAACAAGGGAAGGTAGTTCCACACCTCAAACTCCGCCAGTGTTCCAATTTTATGGTGCTTGAAAAGACCTGGAAATATATCTTGAAAGTCTTTAAAGAGTTGTACAAACCCTGAAGATAATGACCTATTTAGAACTGTATGAAAGGTTTCTAACTTTAAATACATATAGTTTTGTCTCAGCTACTTGTGTTTTCCCACAAATTTCTCAATAATCAAAGTTGTTTTTCTGACACGTTGTTCTTTCCCTCCTCAGCTTATGCCAAGGCCTTGAGTGGATGACCTCGCGGGCAGGATTAAGATAGCATCTCTCTTTGCCATTGCCTGACTACCTGCACCACGGCTTGTCCTTACAGCGTTTTTGTTTTTAGTCTTTCTGTTTTTTATGGACAGTGTTGAACTCTTTTGAGACTGCATTGGACAAGAACACTACTTACTCGTTACGATGAGACTGCTTTGTTGTCTCTAAACTTGGAACAAGCCGATGTCGATTTTTAAAGGAGATTATTACAACTACAATGGACCATTATCACAACAAGCATATCTTTATCACATCAGCCATATATTTCATTCATTTTGTGGCTTTTTTTTTTCCATTTTGCCTTTGCCAGATGTTATCACTTTCAGGGTTGATAATTGACAGGACACACAAAGGGATTGTGATTTTTGTTAAAACGCACATTTTTTTTACTCAATTAAGTTCTCAATTTTTTTATTTCTATGGTTCTGTTACAGTTTCATAAGCTACACTTTTTTTGGTCAAAAAATTATCACATTAATGTTTGCATAATTATTTAGCATCACATAAAGCATGAATTGGCTGTACTTTGTAATATTATTTCAATGCATATGTACTGTTTTTAGTTAAATGTATTATTTGTCAAGTATATTTCAGTTTTATTTAATTTTATTTTTAAGTTTTGTAAAGCTGTCAAGCATTGTTTAGTATTAACTGATATTTGGTGCTCTGCAGGTATATTGAGTGGCTGTGTCCCAATCCATTTCATACATCCATTTTACTGTAGCATTGGGGACTTCCCATGCATAATAATTATGTGATTTTTAAAGGGATCTGATTATGAAGGATTCCTTTTATTTGGTGCAAACACATGAAACTGCTCTTTAACGTGAAGGGCAGATGTTGCTGACTTGTGCCACATTAAAGACTTATTATTATACTGTTTATGGGTATTAGTAATTATTTAATTGTGTGAAGTGGCTTTCTTTTTCAAATATTTGATACCTGAATACCTGCTGAGTGGTAGATGTTGGTAAAACTTGAACTATCGTAAAATACAATAGGCCAAAAAAAACTTGAAAAGCATGTCAACGGCTACAGAAAATTAGCAGTTGAATGTCTTTGAAAAGTCCTTGAGCTTACTGAAAGATCTATGCACTTCTTTAAAATGGTATTAAAAGAAAAAGGCTGCATATATTCAATTGGTGGTTGTAAATAAAAGATGTTCAAGTCTTGTCTGGCAGCGCTGTGGATCTTAGATATTAGTCCATATTTTTAACACTAAAAGTACATCTTGATGCAGTTTTAGCAGTTCATTTAAACCATTTAGTCTGGGTCATGTAAGTATATACATTAAACTTAAAATATAAAACGTAAAATTGCAGCTTTCTTTTGTGTATTTACATTATGATACAACCGTGTAGCTGGAGTTATTACTGTGGACATTAGTGGGGGACATCATGGTCAATGGAAGCTTAGTACAACCATCTATTCTTGCATCAATTCATTGTATGGTGGAAGAAACTGAAGAGAAAGCTCGTTAACACAGGAAAGGTACGTTGACTCCACCCAGTAAGTTTTTTTTTTTGCAGGTCGGCCTGAGGAACAAACCCACAACCCTCTTACAGAAGGCAAACTACTCTGCCGATGTCCACCTCCTAAATGTTAATCTGCCATTTCAAATAAAAAGAACACATAGGACTGAAACACCAGTTTAATCACATTTGTAATATACTGTATTGGCCACTCAAAGCATTGAGCCAATAAAGAAAAGTCACATTTCTGTTCACTGGAAATCAAAGGAGTCAATATCTAAAAAATTGAATATATCTTTTCTGGCAAGGATGCATTTGTCTACTATACATTCAATAAAGAACTGACTTTATGGATCTAATCAAGCTGGCGAGACAGACATTTTTCAGATTAAAAGGGTGAGGATAGACAAAAAAATACTGTGAACGTAGAACATAGATGGACTGAAAATATCGGGACATTAGGGAATAGCCGATTTGTTGTATGCTGCAACTTAGGAGCCTCCTTGACTAAACAAATATAGGTAAGCATCCATAGTTATAATAATGCATTTTTCTCAAGCTAAAAAAACTCACAGTAACATGTCACACTTAAAAGCAACACATAAAATTGCAGTAATGACACGGAACAAATGTGATGATTTTGTGCTAACATCAGTCAGTCTTTTCATGGACCCAGCACAGCCACGTCACACAGGGCTGCAATATTGAAAATCCTTTTGTCCGCCAAGTCTTATCAATGCTGGTGTAGACTTGCGAACTCCTTTCTTGTTTAAAACTTGCTTGTGGTCTTTCTCGGCCATACAAAAACCGGCTGCTTTTTGTTGCTGGGTCGAATGGTGAAAAAAAAAAAACGTACTTGACAATGAAGGAGCTTATAGCGAGAGTTTTAGAGTCAAAGTTCAACATAAAATCCACCACCAAGCGCTACACAACTGAAGCCCACAAAGAAGAATAATGCGCTTCAGGCATGCATTTAAGTCTTAGGTGAGAAAATGGCTTTGGATGAGGCAGCAAATCCTAAAAACAAGACGATGGGGAGGAGGAAAATGTTGAGTAGATATCCTTTAGCTAAGCTGCGTCATGGGACATCTACACACACAGGGCTCTGGGAAACCTTTAGAAAGAAATAAAAAATGTGTTACTTTTCACACCAAGCACAACAAAAACATTTTCCAAGAATCAATTTATAGGACTAAAATCTGCTTAAAAGCAAAGGAATTTAGGAATAAAATGGGGATTATCATAGAAAATGAATTAATAATTATGGACAAAAAAGGGACAAGCAGAACTAAATCAAGTGCAAGTCAACTTTAAACCAGGTATAAACTAAGAATTACCCGAGAGATATCACGTAAACACTCCCACACAGAAGTGGTTGATTTTACCTGTCCTCGGTGAAGCCATCCATCTCCTCCTCGTCATCATCGAGCTCCATGTCCAGCTCATTGTCCAGTGATCCCAGACCATAGCCACTCAGGACACTGAAGAGACACAAGAGTTTACATTTTTGCACTATAAGGGAGAAGACATGTTTGTGAGAGATGATTTGAGTCTGTGCTGTCTTCTGACCTGACAGAGCGGCAGGTGAGGAACACAATCCTCTTCAGTTTCTTGTTGTAGAAAAAGTAGTTGAAGGACCAGAGGCTGCCTTCTTCACCAAAAGGATCAGAGTCCAAGTCAGGGTTGTAGCTAGAATACAAAAAACAATAAGATGATGGCAAAGCAAGGCAAGTTTATTTGTATAGCAAAATTCATACACAAGGCAATTCAAGGTGCTTTACAGAAGAAAAAGACAAGTTAAAAAACATAATACAATTAAAAACGCAGGCATGGATAAGCCTCTCCAAGTCTGGTTTAGACAGTATACCTTTGATTCTGGAAATGTTTTTGAGATGGTAAAAAGCAGCTGATATTATAGATTTAAAAATCCAAGTCTGATTTTTATTCAAAGTAATAAAAAGTAGTAGCAGACAAAAAACACAACGTCAACTAAAATTGTAATCACATCGAAATTATGATCTTAAAAAATTGTGATATAGGCTAATTTTACCACATCATCCACCCATAACCCCCAAAATAATTTTACTGCTCTTCTTCAGCAGCTGCATCCTGTCACTATTAACTTTGACATTTATGAACGCGGGGCAGACCCTTTCACCAAACCTTACGTCATCTCTTCTCTCTAAACTCAGCTAAATATTTGTCGTAGCAATAATCTGAATCATCTGTTATTTGTTAACGTTACCATGGTGACAGAGGCAGGAAGTATAAACGAGCTTCTTGCAAAAGTGGTAAAAGGATATAGCCTATAAACATTTTTCAGTTTCGTATGCAAAAATAGGCTGTTGTCATGTGTGTTTATAACAAATGTAGCCTATGTACCTGCTAAATGCGTTGGTATTTTTTGGTTGCCATGGCTTTCAATAGACTGTCGGACCTATTTGATATCTTTTTAAATTGATCTTTGTCTGCTTATTTTTCCAGATTTTGAAGATGACTGGTAACATGAGATCTAGAAATGTTTTTTGCTCACTGTCAATTATGACCAGTTTCTCAAAAGTTACTAGCCTATTTAGATTTTTACTAGCCACAGTTTAGTTGTTTTT
>JAVQKG010376131.1:0-15854 GCA_036025885.1 Hypseleotris bucephala | reverse complement strand
TTTCGTTTTTGAGTTATCGCGGTCACACGGCCAATCTGCGGACGCGGACGCGGACGCGGACGGACATGAAACCATAATATCGCCGAACGCATTGCGTTCCGCCGATATAATTAGGTACAAGGTCTTCTTAATAAAGTGGTTAGTGGTATCATTTGTTGATTAGTGGTCGAAGTAAACAAACTACATCTGTAATAATGCTGCCTCTTGTTCATGTTGTAAGCACAAACCTGGTCTGTTGCTTGAAAGGTATACACGAATGCTCCTGGTTCAGTGTTCTCTTGGATGACAATATCAATAGGGTCTTGAGTGAAATGAGGGGCGTGGTCATTGTTGTCCTGTACATAGATGTCCAAGTGCACCAGGTGGCTGCCGGGAAATGCCTGGGAGAAGTCCGAAACCTCCACTTGAAGATTGTACCTTGAACCCTTCTCATAGTCCAGCTCTCGAACCAGGTACACATCTCCTTTTAGGCGGTCCACCATAAATGTCCCATCCCGATCAGTGCCCCCCACCACCAGGTAAGTCACCTGTCCCTCCACCAAGTTGAACTGGTCACGTGGTCGCACCGAACCAATGACAGAGCCTGGTGTCGCTCCCTCCACAATGTTGAGGGTCATAGAGAGGACATTGGGTTTGGGGTTGGATTTGGATGAGCTGAGAACCTGAAAAATAACAAGTCTTTTAATTTGCATAACCAGTATTATACTGTTTTAGACTGGCTTTAGATGGGCTTGTCAAGCCCAAGAACACAACAGCAGTATAAACTAGGAGTCGGACCATCAATCTTCCATTTAGGGAACCCGCTGACCCATCCAAATTTCATTCCTAAACTTCCAAAAAAACAGATTCTGTTGTTACCTTTCCTACCTGAAACATTTGTCTTAAATACTTAAAAACTATACAGTGGTCTTTTTCTTATTTGTCAGCTGCTATAAAAAATAGTTCTAAATGTACTGATACAATGGGATTATTTAAATATTTGCTATTATTGTATCCCATGAACATGTTCTCTTGTGTCATGTATGTTGCTGGATTTCATTTCCTTTGGTATGAAGCAGACAATGAGTCCATATTAGTCTCTTCTCGGCCCATCCCTAAACATGGCCTTGTGTAGTAGTCTGGTTCTGTTTTATTGTTATTGGCCTAATAACCCTCAGAGGCATTGTGCGTGAAGACATTATGTACAGCCTTTCCAGTAAACATACAATATTGATGTGCAGCATTTTGGCTTTGAGGTAAGAGCTTTGTGACCCTTGCCAAAATAATGATGGGTGTGATGGAAAATAAATATTCAAGATCAAATTGAGAATAAGTGTGTAAGACATAATGCTGGAGTCAGATATGTTTGGAGCCAAATTCATGGAAAAAAGTCAATCAACAGAGAGCAACAGCTGAAGGACAGATCAAAGTGTAGAAGATCTAAAATGGACCGAGATGTTAACAAGCTGTAATTTCATTGCAGCAAATCACAGCATGGCAATCTACTCAAATTAACACAAAGTTTTTGTTGGCTTTAGAGAAGAACTAGTTGTAATAATGATGCAAAATAGGGAAATAA
Source organism: Hypseleotris bucephala (assembly GCA_036025885.1). Taxonomy (NCBI): domain Eukaryota; kingdom Metazoa; phylum Chordata; class Actinopteri; order Gobiiformes; family Eleotridae; genus Hypseleotris; species Hypseleotris bucephala. Next base: position 14,296 of record JAVQKG010376131.1, on the reverse strand, counting down.
TTTGGGATAATGACTGCATTTATTAACGTCACTTAAATTAATTTATTGCACACCACAAACCTGACCCTGTTGTGCAATACATTTAACTGCTATTCCATATCCTGCCTTCCAGAGTATGTGAAGGAAACACAACCAAACACAGGGATAGTCATTAACATTTGTTTGCAACTTAGCAGACTATACATAAGTATTGACCATATTTGTAAGATTAAACAGTAAAAAAAAAAAGAAAAAATCCCAAGGATCATCCAAAATTAGGCTAGTTATGTTCAGAAGTATCACTGTGTCTACCGCTCAGCGAAATGCTATCTCATAATTATTATTGTGGAATGGTCCCCATGTGTTTTTACATTTACTGCATGTACATATTTATTACAGCCTGCTACTGTATTGTCATGTATTCCTTTTCCTCTCACTGTGTTTCAATGCAGCTGGCTCTCATCAAATCTCATCTGGGAGCATTCGATTCCAAGGTGCCTGTTTCCCCTCTGTCCAATCTCAATGTTGCACAAGTGGGCGCAGCAGTATGCAAGCACACCACCCACTGTAATTAGCATCCTTTTCCTCTGCAAAATCACATAAAAACATCGGTCCCAATCTTTTGCAAAATATGCCACCACCCTTGAAAAACTTCCCACTGTTTTAAAATTCCTGATATTACATGTCGATATGCGGGACGTGCCCTGAAGAAAGGTCCAGATTTGTAACTCGGTCCAGACACGCTCCAGCCTCCTGTGGGCAAGTGAGTTTCATTTCGGGTATTGGTTACCTCTTTAACCTTTTGGGACAGGAAGCAGGAGCAAGATTGGATAAAGCTTTTGTTGGGATAGGCACACATTTTGTTCCTTTTTCACCCTTTTACCTTATATTATAATTTTCTTTTGCAATTCCTTAGACAGTTTGGGGAAGTCAGTGCAATATGGTTATGATAGAGACAGCGCTGAGAAAAAAAACAGGAGGCAGAGCTGAGAGTAACAGAGCTGTTGAGGTTCTCTTTGAGATGACAAGAAAAGTACATCAGAGGGATAGCAAATAGATGCCAGATTGAAATGACATGTACAGACGGAGAGATAGTGAATATATGGGTATAAGAATGCTGAGGTTGACGCTGACAGGTAGAGAAAGGCCAATGATTTATGGATGTAATGACAGAGAACAGGAAGTTGATGTGAGAAAATAGGGTTACTCCTTATAAATAACAGTAGAAAAAGAATATCTAACAAAAGAAAAAGAATATCTAATGCAAATAAATGCTGTATTTTGTTTACCTGAATTTTTATCTGACAGGTGGAGCTAAGGCCAGGAGTCCCGTGGTCTACTGCAGTCACTGTGAAGGCGTACTCTGAGCGCTCAGCCCATCTCAGAGGAGAGGCAGTTTTCAGTTCACCACTATTTGGATTCAGAGAGAAGCGCTCTGCTCTGGAGCCTACAGACAAAAAAATTAATTATATTAATGAACCTGATCCGAGAAGTAGTTACTATATTTTAGGCTTGTATTTTACCTGATAAAGAGTAGAAGACTGTGCCATTTTCTCCCTCGTCTGGGTCTTTAGCTGTTAATGTTGTAATCACAGATCCTGATGGGAGGCCTTCATTAATCTGCAATAATCAAACAAGATTTCAAATATATAAATCACAGGACTCACTGGAATGGTATCAATAACTATATTAATTTAACTAAAGCAGTATAGATGTGTGCAAACAACAACTAACAACTAACCCTAACATTTCAGTTCAGGTTTGGGCCAAGTTTTTTAAATACTGAAGTTGTTGTTCAGGATCTAAATGCCTTCAATACTGTAGCTTTCTTACCTGGAGAAGCAGCTCTCTGTCTGGTCTGACATGAGTAAATATTGGTGCGTGGTCGTTTTCATCCAGGACAGTGATGTGGGCGGTGCCTGTAGCGCTGCGAGGTGGGGTGCCTCCATCTTGTACCACAACAACGAGCTGGTGACTGGACTGCTGCTCTCTGTCCAGGGCCAGGCGAGTACTAATCTCACCTAAAGAAAGTATGGAAGGAGGCTGTATTATAAATTTTGGCAAATGGAAATGTCATGTTAGGAAAGAAATTTGATATGAATTGGTATATCCCAGGCCTAATTAATGATTATATTAAGTATTTGCAATGTAAGCGTGATTGTTTTACCTGTTTGTGCATTGATCTGAAAGTGCTTGTCCGGGTGCAGCAGTCTGTAGCTTAGCCGTGCATTCAGTCCTGCGTCTCTGTCTGTTGCTGAAACTCTGCCAAACCCTGTCCCAGCCATAAGGTTTTCTCTTACGGCTAAAAACACCCTTTCTTGGCTAAGTCTTGGCATATTATCATTCTCATCTGTCACTGTCACTCGTACTGTAGCACTACCGGTCCGTCCCGCTCCTCCTGGTCCTGAAGTGGCTAAAACTGTCAACAAATACATATCCTTGATTTCACGGTCCAAGGAGCTCCGGACAAATAGCCAACCACTGTCCGGCATAATCCCAAAACCTGCAGCATCACCATCTGGTCGGAGGCGGTAAGACACAGACGATGACGATGTAGATGAGCTACCGCCATTCCCATTCTCCCTGTTTAAAGCTCTGACTTGTAGGAAGCGAGTATTGAGCGGCATGTTTTCTCGAAGTTCAACTCGATATGTCAGTGTGTCAAAATGTGGCCCTTGTGCATCTTGAGCTTGGATATGGACAACAAGGGTGAAAGTGGAGCTAAGCTGGGGTGCGCCACCATCTTTGGCAACCACTTGAAGATCATACCGTGGGACGCTTTCATAGGACAGACTGCCGATAAGTCGCACTTCGCCACTTCCACGGTCAACACCAAATGTTCTCTGACCGTTACTTCCAGCAGCGCCGGCCGAAACCAAGTCGAAACTAAGCTGACCGTTATGACCCGAGTCCTTGTCCGTGGCTTGTATGTGGTAGATGACAGAGCCCATTTTGGTGATTTCAGGTAATAGTAGAGATTCCGAAGATGAAGGATAGAAGACTGGAGCATTATCGTTGACATCTGAAATGGTGATCCTGACTCGACAGGTCCCGTAGGCAGGAGGGGAACCAGAGCGTGCCTGGATTTCAAGTTCGAGACTTGAGCAGACTTCATGGTCCAATGGTAGGGCAGTGCGGATGGTACCAGAAGAGCTGTCCACGGTGAAGTAGCCATCAGGATCGCCAGATGAGATGGAGTATAAGATGTCCTTTGAAACCCCTGGGAGAATCACAGAGAGAAACTGATTGTCAATAAAAGAGCAAAATGTTTGGTATCTTTATTAGGTTGACCAGCTAATCACAGCCAAGCACATAGAATCAGCTATATTCCTGACATATTAAAGACAAGAACCATCGGGTTCACAGAGAGTGGTTCTAAAATAAGAAAATATCCAGCGAGTGGCAGGTCTGTGGGTGAAATTACCATAAAATTAGAATGACCAGACTGGTTTGAAATGATAGGAAGGCATCAAGAGTTGCCACATAATGTCAGAAAACAACATTTGAATGTAAAATATATTTGTTGTACCCTGACAAGAGACAACAACAACAGACCACACCATGGGTCACATTTCTAGGCCAGGTCTATCTAATAAAGTGGCCGTGGGTGTATGTAAGGAAAAGGTGAAGTAATGCCAATGTAAGTAAGTACTGTATATATAAAACATAAAACCTGTCCACAACCATTAGTCTTACATTTCCCACAGGTAAGTGCACATAAATCCAACACATTAAAATGTTACACAATATGTACATTTACATTCTTGTGGCAAAGGGAAATGGTATGTTTATATCTCATCTGGTCAGTGGAGAGGAATCACTCAAACTACATGATAGGTGGTGAAAGCTTTGCACAGTTACTCAAACAGATACAGATCTTCAGTTCACTTCACCTTGAATATACTTCACTTACGACTCCCACTCCAGATTACTTTGAATTCAAATTTGACATTCAAAATTCTGCCCAAAGTAAAATGTTACATGCTGTTGATAGATGTGACGTCTTAATGGACAGTATATTAGGTAAATGCAATAGTGATATCTGGAGTATGCAGTAAATTATTCTGATCTGGTTTTAGTCTGTAATAAATTTCAACATGGTGCCTTAATGTACACCCTAGTCAAAGATGGAAATCCTAGTCAAAGTGGAAAATACTTACATTCACTAAGAGGATTTTAGATTCACCAATTCCCTAACACGGCATACCCAGAGATATCTCACAGCAAAATGGGAAAGACATGCAGATTCTACATGTACATGGGGAGGAAAATGGGTGCTCATCAAGTTTGTATTGGTATCCTTCATAGATGAATTTAAGTCAGCAGCATTTCATCACACTGTACATGCAGTACTTTCACTTCCTTATATGCTCTGTGACAATGAACACAAAGAAATATACAACCATTTCTAGAAAATATGGGTAAATTGATGAGTTCATTAAGAGTGTACCTGTCCTGGTTGCAGCTCGGACCACTCCCACAGAGGTCCCCCTGAGAACATCCTCTGGGACAGTGAAGAAATAATGGGCTTGTTCAAAGACAGGGGAGGCCACTGATCCACCCACAATACTTATGTTGACTCTGGCATCGGCTGGAGCTTTCAGACCACCTCCGTCCTCCGCCGAAATCACCATCGAGACCACTGTGTTGGCTTTACCATGAAGCGAACGGGACAGGGAGATCACACCTACAAGAAAAAAAAGGGAATAAAAAGACTAATTTGTCTTACATATAAACATTTTTCAAAGAATAGGAAAAGCTCAAGTAGCTCAAATATTATTGGTGGATTTGGGCCAAATGTTTAGCATAACAAAGCTCCCCCACCTTTCTCCCCCCCAAAAATAAATAAATAAATATTCCAATGTCCTGTTGAAGATACCTGTATCCTTGTTGAGAGTGAAGAAAGCAGAACCTCCTCCTGGTGCAGTCTTGTAGGTGACTCTGCCGTTGGGTCCTGAGTCAGGGTCGTTGGCTGTTACCTTGACGACGGAGGTTCCTGGGGCACTGTGAGTACTTAGGCTGACCGTGTACAGCACTGGGTAAAAGGTGGGGCGGTTATCATTGATGTCCACCACTGACACCCTCACTCGGGCTACAGAGCTGAGTCCACCCTAAAAATACATAATACTATAGATTACATTAAATTCTACATTTATCTTATTAGGGTCAGGGGAAGCAGTGGCCAAGAGGTACAGTTGCTAACAAATCTAACAAAGCTAACAAAGTTTGGCAGTCCAGTCACACACTGTAAACTGTTTTTTTTATCCCTCTGCCCTCTCTCACATGAGACTGTGAGAACAGTACATATCCCAATGCTGTCTGTCTAATTAATGCCCTACAACTTGCTCTGTAAACCAATGTTTTCATTGTCATTGTCAACAGAATGTAAGTACTATGATGAATGAATGTCTTTGTAATTGCACTAACCTCACTAAAGAAATTCCTAACAATGTGTTTGTATGGCAATACAATATTGAAACTTGAAGTCAATACTGCAATTGTAACTTTGGGTAAAACACTTTACCTGCCTTATATGAGTGTGTTAGGTGGTGACGGGTGTATGGGTATGTAATAGTCCTTGGTTGCATAAAAAGCCATAAGAATTCAGTCTGGAATTATAATTGTCACAAAAGTGGGGATGTCTTGCAAGACCTAAAGACCTTTCTTGTCCGAATACTTCAAGACAAACATTAAATTGTTTCTTTGTAGAAGGGGACAGTCCTGGACTCATGACAGTGTGACAATAAATTTATGTGCCACTAAATATGAAGCAGATGTAAAAAATAAAAAGAACAAAGAAAGAGGTTTCAAACTTGTCTGCTGAGGTCCCCCAAAATGGAGCCTATTCATCATTATGTATGTAAGTGTCAGTGAAGAAACGGGGAAGTTTGTGTTACATTGTATTTGTGGGTTTGGTTTTATGTCAGCACTAAAAACAGGCCTGTAGTGACAATGAAGAGGAAGAGACAGCAACGTAATGGGAAGGGAATGTCTGGAGGATGAGAATATTCAAGCAAGCACGGCTTTAACTTTCAAACTGTCTCATTGTTGAGAGACTTTTTATTTTATTTTCCCTGTTTTAGTTTACAAGCTGCATCCTCCGTATGCATCCTGATTGCTTTGCCATGTCACTCTGTTTTCCTTGATTCTCTCGAGTGACTGGAAAAGGAATAGGATGTTGTTTGCCCTAAACATGTCACAAGTGTGTCTTTGATGAGATTTACTGAAGTGCAGCTGCTCACATCTTTAATTTGCCTTCAACCTAAAGCTTTGATCACCGGTGGCATTGTACACACGACTGTGCTTTGTGCTGGTCGCAAAATGACACAAATCAGTTGAAATATGGCTACGGCTACCTACTCTTTTCACAATCTTCCTAGTACTGGCCAAAGAAGGAATAGTATGAAAGGTTTAAGGGGCCATAATGTTCCTTTTTAAGCTTTTGGGATCATTTGGATAGGTCTAGCTGTTCAATTTATAACTTGAAATTACTTTAATTTAGGAGCTATTGCTTTCTCCACAGATTGGATTGATGTATCTTACCCCTTATTAGCCACACCACTTTACTACTACAGCCAAAGTAAATGATGGAAAGTAGCAAGGTGGGGTTTTGTCACCTACTGTATCAACAGACAATGACAAAAATCTACAATTTTCAGCTCCTGAGAAGGTGAGTGTGAATAGAACAAAATGTGATGTGGGATATGTTTTTAAAATGAAAACATTATATCATTGCAGAAATCCAAGAAAAGTTAGGTTAATAATAGGGTGCCTGTCCTGGGTTGTAAAGATTGAAGTGACTTACTCCATCAGTTGCAGTGACAGTTAGGTCGAACTTGTCCAGGCCGTCATCTCGGTCAAGAGCAGTGCTGGTGCAGATCTGCCCAGTCTCCTTGTGTATGCTGAACTGTGTTGGCACAGCACCTCCTCCCACTGACCCCAATGTGTACGAAATGGCACCAAAGGAACCGCGGTCTTCATCTGTGGCTGTGACCTGAAATCAAAAAGACGCCAGACATGAGACAGTGTTGGACGAGTGGCACCCAATGGCCCATACACCCATGGGTACATCACACAGAAGCACCCAGCAGGCCACAAAGGGAGCACCAAAGAAAAATGTGTCATAGGTGTTATTTACGAGCAAGGAGGCTTTCTGTTATCACAATAATAATAACTCCAACATGCAGCCATCAAACAGAGCTGCTACTTCTGCACTTGTCTAAATATCACACACCACTTGTTATGACTTCCAGAGTGCTATAAAACCTAGCATCTGTCTGAGCGATTCACATTTTAGATACACTTTATAGAAGAAAAATATCTACTTTTGTGGTGCCCTTGAAACGTTGGCATGGGAACAGGTGGTGCCACTGCCCATTACAAAAGTTACAACCTGGCATTTAAATAAAGACAATAAAGACGCACATGGCAGTGGACAGAGGGAGAGAATGGAAAAGAGCTAGACAGAAGCTGTAATTTGGGTTTGTGTGGTCAGCGGAGGCACTTTAAGTGATGATGGACAGTTATGGGACTTTAGATAGGTTGTATTTAAGCTGCTTTTAAATAAGATATGGACTCACTACTCCAGGGACAGTCACACACCTCACTTTTAAGCCACATTTTCTCACAGTGACCCAAATCTGTCCAGTGCATGCAGCAGACAGATGTGTTAACATTACTTTATATCTGTGCTAAAATGTAGGCCATTGTCTCAGTGCACATTATTTCAATGGGCCTTTTTAAGAGGGTGATATTGACTATTCTAAACTGGACACATTTACAACCTCTTCAGACTCTTTAGATCATATTGACTATGAACTCAACATAGTTATTGATTTATTGAACACCAAATCTTTGAATGTAAATATTCAAATATTAATGGATAGTTTTTGGGGTCTGGTTGTTACAATAGTCTCAACTTTCCCAAGTTAATTTACCATTAAGAATTCAACACTTCAAACAGAAAACTAATTAATTAAAAAACTAATATGGTGTTCCTTTACCAACTCCTATATTTTCCTTTGACTGAGATGTCTAGTAATGACATCAATGCTACAGACATCACAATGACTCATTCTACTATATGACATTATAGAAATATTAAATATGCTCCTTAGAGGGTATCAGTCACTGTTTCCATAGCTCCAAATTTGTCTTTTGCTGCTTTTACCAATCCCTTCCTTTCCTACGCTGACTATTTACAACTGGGGATTTAAGCCCATGGTTTGAACTTCCTATAAGATACAGTGTTGAGACTAAAACAATCTTTGGGATCTGGGTGTTTCTTATATCTTGGTCCATAATGGATTAGCCACCTGTACTGATGAGAACTGTACTCACTATGATGACCCCATACTTTGGACTAAATCTAATTAAAGGGCTTTAAACGGCCCACCTGGTCTGAGAGTGACTTCATCGTCACCCCTATCAATAGCCCAGGGATGTCTGCAGATGTAAAAACTACACAGGGAATCATGGATTGTAAATAGAAGTGGAAATTTAAACAATATTATTTTATAGTGTGCTGCTGTGTGGAGTCCTGTTGTATTTATTGTGTACTGATGGTCAGATTGCCACTTAACACTAACTGGTAGCTGTCTCTCTTTTATCTTAAACCAGTCACACAGAACTGCTTTTTTAAATTTAACTGCCGACCCTAGAGCCTGATCAACCTAGATCTGGTCTTTTGCAAAATCATTTAATACCCTCCAAACTGTACAAACAGCAATTTGTGACACATTTAGGCTCGAAAGTCAACAGCACAGGGGTATGTCCATCCCACAGGCCAATAACCTTCCAGTTTTCCATTAGGAAAATTGTTGAATAGCCCTGTTTTGTAAAAAAACTAACAAACAAACAAACAAGGTAAAAAGATCTACCTAATAAAGTAGTCAGTCAATACTGTGAAAAGATAAGTGAGTGACAGTTAGTCAATTATTTTTGAAATATATGGCTCAAGAGAGTTATATTTTGAGCTTGTAGGGATTATCTGAGTTCACTTGCCAGACTATGTTTCAAATCACTCAGTCCAAAAGATTGGATCATTCTACCTCCTTACCAAAAAATCTACCCATAGTTTGCATCTGTATCCAGAATTTCCAACGCTTATCTCATGTTCAAAATCCTAAGGGCCGATAGGGTAATCTAGTAAACAAACGTCTCCTTAAATCAAAAGATTCGGTGAGCCAGACGGGATAGTTTGCCAGAGAATGAATTCCTCCCACGCCAATGCCTGAGATCTGCAACTAGCATCCAACTTCCAGAGCTCCATGTTCTCCCATTGCTCTGCACTATCCGGAGGTGTCCAGCTGAGATAAACACACTTCTACATAGCAACACAAAGGAGACTTTTTAATCTGCTTTAAGAGTGTCAAGTGTATATTTCCATAATATTTGTGGTTAAAGTGAATTGGATCACACTGTTTTTGGCCCATGGAAGTTTTAGTCTGTGGTCAAGTTGTCACAAAGCATGTATTTTAAGCAAAAGGTCAAAAGTTGTTAACCTCCTCTGAGCAACATAAGTCAGTTTCAGTCATTGAAAAAGACGCAGTATTCAAAATGTCCCAATGTAAATCTATCAGCTGGGCCCTTATTTAACTCAATGCGGTCATTATCATGAAAAAATGGACAAAAGTGGAAATGCTCCAAGTGGATTTATGATACATATTTGGCCTGAAGTGAAAATAGCGGGTGTGTGGGAAGGTGGTAAAAAGTTTAGCAAAAAGGCATGCTGTTATGTTAACGATACATGATTTGAAGTTAATGGGCTAAAACTTGCAAATCCTCCATAGTAATTGTGTTACATTCAAAGTTTCTGATCTAATAAAGCCAAGGTTATAAAATGTAATGTAGTCAAATGACACGTCAAACAAGTTGATTTATGAGAAAATGCTCTAATTTGAGTATAACTGTTCTGAAAGTAATGTTACAGCTCTTTACAACATTTTTTTATATTTTATGAACTTTTTTATGAGGCACGCTCCTATGATAAAATGTGTGCAAGACTGGTTTGGAATATACAGTAACTACCTGCAATTTGTATCATTACCATAGGTTACCATGGCTATTTTCTTTTCATTCTCTTATTTTAGTTGCATTGAAGATATGTCATCCACTGGCCACTTTATTAGACAGACCTGATTTTAGTGGAAATAGTTTGAAAAAAGTAACAAAAAATGGCAAAAGATCAGAGACTGGTTTCTTTGTAACATGAGTTCAGACAACTGTTTACCTCTGCAAAACACCACCTCTGACTGAAATGACAAAGCATAAGGCTATAAAAGACCACATGCGGTGCAACTTTATTTCATACAAGGTCCAGCTTATCTGATGAAGTGACCAGTGATGCATATAAATTTACAATCATGAACGCCATCAAAACAAAACTTGGATTCCATTAAAAATGACCCTAAACATCTGCCTACCATATGAAAACACATCATGTAGAGAAATTACACACAAGGAAAAATATGCCAAAAATTGAGCCAGGATCTTTTTGTCCACAGAGGGCCATCTATACTCTCCCATCCCTGAACTGAGCAATCATCACTCACAGAAGCATTAGCGAACATCCAGACATCATCCCTCAGACTTCACCATGCCTGTCTACTGTCTGCGCTCTTCTACTTAGCATTCCACTTTTACATGCTCCTGCTCTATCTTAATGTAACACATAACCATAACACACTTGGAACACACCCTTTTCTAAATGCAGCACTTCATCTGCATGTATAATGTATTTCATTGGTCCTAAATGGTGCAGAAAAGGACTGGTCTGAGAGGCTGTGGTGTCCTGTGGAGTAGTGCTGAGTGAATGAATGGGATGGTTGGGATGTTGCCTTTAGCTCTGTTCCCATCATCAAGTGGTGTGGTAGAGTTTACAGACAGTCTAGCTTCTATTTGGATAATCAAAACATAGGCAAGGGCATCAAAATAAAGGTACTAGCAACTCTCAACTGGGATTTGTCTTCAAAAACAGCTACAAGAAGTACAAAATGTTTTCCCTTAAACAACCTTTGCTTTGTGAGACAGTGAGAAGTGCAATGCTTTTAGCTGCTCTTTACAGGGGTCCATCATAGCCAGATGCCAAACTGATGCAACTCTCTCCATTTATCTGGAATTGACTGATGGGACAGTTGACATTGTGGCTAGAGTTTTGGTCCCCTGCGTATCAAACTACAGAAAATGTACTGAGAGGGGAAAAATAGAAAGTCATACACCCTGCAGTCAAAACTCAACTTTTTTTTTTTAATTAATTTTGGGCTCGGTTAACGTTTCACATTAACAGTATAGATAGGCATTTTTTTCACCCCCCTGCTGCTTATGCAAATATTACATTAGCACCAATTAGCATACTAAGGCCAAAAAATAGCCCTTTTTGGATAAAGTGGTGTTGTGGTCCTATTAAAGAGATTAAGAAAACTATGTAGAATGAGAGAACAATATAAGATTGTCAAAAGCTCAGAAATGTAAACTCAAATCTCTTATGAGGATTCCTATTGCAGATCAACCTATTTTTTACTTCTCTGGTAAATTACAGTATTTTTCTCTCTTTAGTAAACAGTGTCTTTGCCTTGTGCTCTCACTCCTCTGTTGTCCCAGAGGCAGCCGTCGGTCCAAACAGTTGTCATTTTGCTGCTGTCTCTGTGAAGCATCAGCTCGGTTCAGAACACGTGTTGATGTGGTGCAGACGCAGCTGGAGATCTGTTGAACTTTTACTGCGTCTCTTTAAGAAACGTATAATGGATGCTGTAAACCATAGAGGCCTGTCTGCTCTGCTCAGGCACTGACTGAGACCAGGCGTCAATAAAGCAGTCATCATCTCGAAGGATCATGTGCACCACAGATTTGGGGACGCTAACATGAAAACACAAGAACTCAAGGTATTATGGGTATTACATTGGTGGCTGTTTTGACAGTTTGACATGGGTGCAAGATTTCTTCGTGAAAATGTACTTCACAGTCAATGAGACCAAGTCGAGGGTGAGAATCAGGTATCATACTAATGGACACTTTATTAGGATTATATAGGATTATAATAAAGTGGCACAGAGTGTATTTTTGCAAAGAACTGCCACTCACTGAACATTGTATCTTTTTTTTATACACATTTCAGTGGAATATCAGTTTGGCTTCTATTATTCTACTGCTTGGTTTAAACTTTGCCAGTCAGATTTGTCTAGGACATTATGTGCATTACTATATGTACTGCTTGATATTATTTAGTTGGCTATTTGAGCTACCTAATAAAGTGGCCCATTGGTGTAAGTTTGTCTTGATTAGACATCTAGACTAAATCTTCAAATCTGCTTGTAGTTTTGTTTGTCTCTTTTGTGAGACTGGTGCAATAATTTTTCCAAAAACAGTGCGCACATGATATGCCTCAAGTTGTAATAAGGCACAATTATCCTTGAAAGTAGCAGGAATGACCATATAAGACCAGAATACAGCCCCACTGAGCTGCAGCTTGTGAAAAGAATGCATCTTTATAGGGCAATTGCAAACTACCTCTAGTTATTAACAACATGCAAAAAAAGTAACCTTGTCTTTTAAAGGGTTTCAACTAGGTGTCAAGGAGAGCTAAAACCCTCATTCAACTTATTTTGCTGTTTTTCCATGGACACATTCTTTTATTCTCCTGTGAGCCGCATTCTCTGTATTAGGAATTCTCAAATCTCCGAATCAATTTGTGCCTCCCTGTTGTCAGTGGGCCCAGGCACTGTGGATACAATTAAGATGTATGGCAGGAAAGTGGGAGAGGGAGGATTGTGCTGAGAACAGGAATGATGCTTTGGCAAAGGAACAAAAGGCCAGGCTAACGATAACACGAAACCTTGAAAACAGTACCAATCCTCATCTCTTTTTGACTCGTTCAATCTCCATTCCTCCCTTGACCTCCCCGTTTTTTGAGCACTATGTCCTCTTTCTAGCCTGTTCTTTCAACACCCTATTACGCACCAGCACTTGTTGTCTTTCATGTAGGGTTCACGACTGGAAGTGATTAGAAACATCAAACTGCCAAAGGGAGGCAGAAAAGGGAGGAGGGTAAAAAGATCCTCAGTGAAGACTTCTGTGATTTCTATATTTGGAAGAAAGATTTGTAATCTTAATAATAAGTATAAGAAGAGCAAAAAGCAAAGAGGGACAATTTATTTGATACATGAAGTATAAAGTATATGTTTTAGGCAGATTTGAAGACATACTGTTACAGTAAAATATGCAGTTTTTCTTCGACAAATTGAACACCTTTTGAAAGTCCATGTCTATACAAGGATAGTTTTTCCCACTGATTCATTAGTGGCTGTAGCCCACATCTTTTTGCCTCTTCATGCTAATCCAAACCAAATAGACTCAGTGTTGTTGAGATCAGTTTTGTTAAGATAGAAGCCAAGGCAGTGGGCATGTCAAATAGTGCTAAGAAATCCTCAATAATGGCAATCAAATATATTAAAATTACTTATTACTTTGCATGTTGCCACTAAACACAAACAAACTTTCACATGAATTATTTTGAAAGCATGCTCTTAATTACAGTTCTTAACAGGCAAAACATGTTTGCAACTATATTTACTGGAATATATTCCTAGATGTTTCCCTCTTAAAGCGAAATAGCAAACTGTGCTATTGACTTCCAGCTTTTAGCAGCAGGGTTTACCATAGGGACATGTGGTGTGTGTTAGGGAGTGTATCTACAGGCTACGTCTCACAGTAAAAGACTCCAGTTAGGGTTTACCCATGTTGATTTAACAACAGGCTTCCTCTGCTGCTGCCTGTTTACACTGAAGATTACCAACAAACAAAATAATCGACTTCGGCAACTGGATACTTCCAATGAGGCCAGTTCAAGTTTGCACAGTGGCAGCACACAGGAGCAGCTGGGGAAGAGTGCTGAAATCAAATTAGGCAAGGCAAGGCAAGTTTATTTGTATAGCACGATTCATACACAGGGCAATTCAAGGTGCTTTGCAGAAATAAAGACAAGTTAAAGGAAAAAAAAGTACAAGCAAAACACAATCTTAAAATTAAACAATATGAGATTGAATTTAGAAATAAAAGCCGATAAGAAACACATTCAGTTGTCATATGCAAAGCTAAACAGAGCAGTTTTCAGCCTGGACTTAAACATTGTGAGAGTAGAGGCCAGTCTAACTAGACTATTCCAGACTTTAGCTCCATAAAACTGAAACGCTGCTTCACCTTGTTTAGTCCTGACTTTGGGCACCAGCAGAAGGCCTGTGCCTGATGTTCTCAGGGTCCGAGATGGTTCATATGGGACCAACATGTCAGAGAGGTACTTTGGTGCTAAGCCATGGAGAGA
>JAVQKG010376104.1:0-13113 GCA_036025885.1 Hypseleotris bucephala | reverse complement strand
CTTTAAATATATTCAAGCATGCCACATTGCATTAATTGATTAATTCAAATTTTAATCAGTGATTTGATTACTAAAATAATTTAAACTACTATAACTAAATAACTGATTTGGAAGAAATTGCACAAAGACTAGTTAAATAAATTTTGTGAGTCATCTGTGGAAATAAGCCATCTTGGCAAAGGTTTGTGCTGTCAGAGAGCTTTTTAGTTATTACTTCAGTCGTTGTTGTTTTTGTACTTATTGCTTTATTGTGAGGTCAACTGAAATACAAAGATACAATCATTAAAACTTGTGTTTGTTTTGCAGCTGAGCAGATGTTTTGGGAGGTGATGCAGCTCCGCAGAGAAATGTCCCAGGCAAAGCTTGGTTACTTCAAAGATGAACTGTGACTGATGTAACACTACAAACAGATAGCTCTTCAATCATAGCAGACTCTTACCCAAAGTCCTGCCTCCTTTCTGCAAAAAACTGGGTCTCCTCCTCATGTTTGTTGATTTTAGGAACCCTTCTCTGTGTCACACAAACCTCCCATTTCAGTGAGTAAGAAGACCGATGTGATAAGAAATTAAAATATATTAAAATAACCTGCAAGTTGTAATAACCAATGTCAAAAGTACTTGAAATACCTATTTAAATGTGTTACAATTTGGGAGAAAATCTGGTGAAATACCTGTGTTCTGCATCTAATATTCATGAATTATATATTGGAAATTTGCTGTTGTAAACAATAAAAGTCCTCATATGGATGGTCCAATCAAAAGTCAACTAAGCTTTACACATACTTGACTTTATTTTTTTTTTCTACTTTAACTAATACTTGCATTTGATTTTCATTGTCAAGGAATATACAGTCTGCATAAAAGTGCACTACTTGGTTGAAATAGCCAACAATCAATTGTTTAGTAAAATCACGTATTATTAAACTTTTATTTATTTTGTAATTTATGCTGGGACAAAGGCATGCAGCATATAGGAATTTAAATGCAAAGATAATCTAAAAGTCTGGAAATATTTATATACAGTATAGTCCAAATGGTTTCAGATGGTTGACATTTAAGGTAACTACAAGATGCTTATTGAAATGACAAAAATTAGCTCTTTACATGGTTTCTGGTGTTTTCCTCCAGCTATCCGTTTTGGAGTATGTAGATACCAAGTCATGTGTAGTGAGTGTGTTTGGATGACTGCTTTTATGTAAATACTATGGATATGTCTGCATTCCTATCTGTCTCCCTTTTACGTATTCATGTCACTTTCCTGATTTGGTTTAGTGCCTTTTCTCTCGGACACTGAAATAAAAAAAAATTGTTCTAAAAATATGAGTTGAGTTGATTCTTATAACCTGTACAAATTCAGGATCTGTGAACTAAATACTCACAAAAGAGATCCCAGCAAGTTTTAAGTTTTTACTTGACATGTGCCATTACAAAAAACTGACATTAAATACAAGGAAAAAATTTTAACATTTTTGTGAAATGGTGATAGGAAAGCTTTGGTCCAGATGTATACATTACTGCAACAAATTAAGACAGACACACACACACACAAGCAGAATTTCAACAACAAATTAAGATGCACACCAGAATTAAAAACAAACAAAAAAGCTTCTCCTTAATCAAAGTAGACCGTCAGAATTTTCCCACTATAGTTAGCAATACTGAGAAGCTTGAAACACTTATATAAACTTAAATATTTCCAGTTATAAAACGAGAAAGCACGTGGTCGCTATGCTTTGACAATTTTATTCCCCCTTTTATTAATTTTAACTTATCTTGGCCACATCCCCCACGCTAACCCAGGCAAGATGAGTGCGACAAGAACTGAGGAGAAGAGGTTGACTGCATTGTTGTCAAGTATTGGCTTCCCACAGATCCGTCGTGTGGTGGCTGACTCGTAACTCACAACTTTACCAATGCTTGCATCAAAACCTAAAAGAGAAACAAAGATCATGAAAAAGTTATAAGAGGAAAAGGTCAAAAGTGCTCCGGAAGTATCAGTAAAATAATTATTTTGTATTGAAGGTGCTTATTAGTGCTTTGGAACAAAAAACCAAAACAAAAAAGATGTAAAAACCAAGACACACTTCATTTAACTTCAATTTAAAAAGCTTAGTAATATATCACCCCATGTAGCGGCTTACAAGAAACCCCAATGAAGTCTCTTTGTAAGTCTCTACACAAGGGGAAATATTACCCGGCACTCAATGTGTTTTTTAAAAAATCTTAATGAGATGCCCCGTAGAATAAAGGCTTTTTAAATTCTTAAGTTATATGAAAAGTGCCTTGGTTTTTTCATCTTTCTTCATAAAAAAGTTAGATTGAATAATTAAAAAATTCTCTATATTCACAAAAAAAAATGTGGTCCTGTACCAGAATACTGCATGTGAGCTCCAAGGAAAGAGTCTAGCATAGAGCCCAGTAGTCCTGCCATGCCTCCATACAGGATGAGGGGCCACTGAGGATCTGCTAGGTGAAGGTCATTAACATATAGAAGCTGGGTAACAAAGTAAGCTCCACCCACTGTCAGTCCACCAAGAAAACTGGCTGCTAATCCAACTGGAGTAACGCCACCATTAGTGCCTGGAAGAGATTTGAAAAAGTTAATAGACATTGTAATTTATATTTTCAAAAATGTTCAGTATTACTTGTTTCGTTTTTAGCTATACTCAAAACATGGGCGCCTCAGTGGCTCAACTATACTGGCAATACTGTAGTACTAGCATGTGATGAAGTAAAAAAAAAACAAACATTTCCTGAAACAAGTCTTATAAAATCATTGAACAGACACGGCATTAAGTGAAATAATTTCAAATATTCACGATTTTCACACACGTTTTTTAGAAAGCCCTTTCCAGGACATATTTGTCTCTCTTCTGTAAAAGCAGCCTTTCACAAAAGTCAAAGGCCTCCAGTGTTTGCTGTTCATTAAGAAAACCACATTTTGTCCTGTTTGTCACGGTCAATGTAAAGAGAGATTACTACTAGGAAATCAACAGACAAGCCAAACAAAGGCAAAAAAGCATAAAATGTGTTAGTTAAGTTAATTAGTGTAAATAAGAAATGACAGCATCAGGTCTTCCTAGAAATCATCTTACACATTTAGACAAGGGTTATTGAGTTGTTTAACACCATAAAGCCTTGTGTATGATCAGTGCTGGCACAACCCAATTTGGAGCCCTAGGCAAGATTTTTTATCACCGTTTCTTGTTTCACCCCTGAACCAAAATCACATTATAAAGGGTCTTTCAGAGAGAGTATGATGCTTCATAAGTACACATGGGTAAGTCTGAACATGCTTATGTTGATTTTATGAGAGATGAGCTAAAACTAAAGACATCAAACACTGTAATACTTTACTGCTGGACTTAAAGCATTACATGATAAAACGTCTTTTATGATGATGTTTGATCGTAGATGCCAGGTGGGGAAGATGCTTTCTAAATAAAAAAGATATTTATGGTATAATTGCAGCAGCTTCCCTTCTGCCTACCTGTTGGGACCTCCTCCCAGGTGGTAATGAGTTTGGGCTTTGTTTTACTGAGGACTGGGCCCACCTCAGATGCCCAGGTGTCTCCAGCGCTGCATGCCAGAGCCCCAAGTAAAGACAGACACATCCAGGAGGCGGAATATTGTTTTCCAAAGTCTATTGGGATCTCTCCTGGACCAACCTAAACAAGGAGAAAACAGTTACACAAAAAACTATATACATCCTGCTAATTCAGATGTAACTATTGATAAGCCTTTTTCTTTTAATTTGAGTTTGTCTTGTTAGGTTTACCTCTATCATATAAAGTAGAGCCAGCTCAGTAGGAACTCCCCCATTACAGAAGACCTGAACCCAGTTCCTTTGGCCACCTAGCATCAATAAATACTTTGTTTGAAATATAGTTATACAGTTGTAAGATCATAACAAATTAAAGTTGTTCTCACCTTCTTTATACTCTGCATCTATCTTCTTCTTCTCTGCTCCTCCCCATCGCGTCAGTTTGGATGATGTGATAAAAAATGCCAGCAGAGACGAGAAGAAACTGAAGTTTGCCATTGTGAGCACAAATCCCACAAGAAGAGCTAAATACAACAACAAAGAAAGTGTGGTGGGCTGGTTTTACGTAGCGTTTTGCCACAAAGAACAACCTCACATCCACAAACAAGTGCCTGAAAGAAGGACATTATCCACTGTCCAAAACATCCAAATAGATTTTAGTGTCGATATGGTAAGGATATTGTGGTCTACATTGATTCAGTGAAATGTCATCAGAGAAGCACATCAAAATCAGATCAAAAGCTTATCAAAAAGTTTGATCATTACTTTTTTATGGTACTCTATGTTTCATTTAGTCGACTAACAATTTCTTTAGAGAAGTACAGCTCAACAAATGAGTTTAATTACACCCTACCTCCAAGGGCTCCTGACCCGTCCAGACTCCGCCTCTTTACAGCTCTAATGGTCAATACAAGAGGAATCAAAATTGAGAACAACCATCTCCATGGTGACACAGGTTGTAATGTACCTGGGGAAAAACAGTAACATGTTTTTTAACATAAAAGTTAATTCTGAAAAAGTTTTTACTTTTATTTACCAGCTGTAGGGGGTTTCTTGCATGGGAAACTGTGTGTGGGGAGTCACAGACAGACTGGAATAAGAACAAGTACCTAATACAAGGAGTAGACTGTTGCCTTAAAGTCTTTTAAAAAGAAGAAGGGTGTGGGAAATGTCCAGATGAATGCATGTATTGTACTGCTGTAAAAATTGCCAATTAACAGCTATGAAAATTGTGGAGGAGATTGGATGTAAAATGGTCTGGGAAATTTGAGAATGTAGGACAGAAACAAAGTCAGAGTCTTTTTTTAAATAATCTCAAGATTCAAAGTATTTCTGACTGCTGTAATACAGTAGCTGAACTGGACATGCTAACCATAGTATGTGCTGATGGTGAGGGACACGACCCAGAAGAAAAGAGACAGTGCCAGAGTGGCACACAGCACAATCATATCAGTCATCATCTTGATATACTCTTTCATTAGCAAGTCCTTGTCTGCATCCATGCTAACAGGTGAGACAACAGGCCCCTGAAAAGACACAGTGAAAAGATTTGGTAAATGGATTAACATCTGTTAAAAGAATCATACATTTTAAAGTTCACAAGTGACGTGCACCAATACAACTAAATATCTGTCTGCAATATTTTTTGGGGAAAATTACTTTTTACATTTCACAGACACGCTTATTCTGAAAACATGCTGAGACAGAAAATGACCAGTGACAGTGATCTCCCAGATCGCCCGTAGGTCTGATTATGACTGTTTCTACAGAAGTCAAGTAACAGTCTGTACGACATTTGCAACAATTATGCTCACATTTGATCTACTTAAGAAGTGCAAAGACCTACGATTTATCTTTATTGGCTTGGGATCTGGAAGACAACAAACTTCGTCCTTCTTTGTACAAAAAAGAACAGTGCCTTTTTATATTTCTTCTGATACTTGAATTTATGAAATACTCACCCATAGCCTCTGAAGCCATCGCCATTTACCACCGCAGTATTTTATTAAGTTCTCGATGTCGTATAGTCTGTTTTGCTGATAACGTTACAGTTTTGTATTAAAAACTAGATTTTTTTTACACTGAAAACGCGTCATCCAGGCGAAGCTACAGAGCTGTGGATGTACAGCGGAAAGGCGGATCAATTTATGGACGGACCGACTTCCGCAAACTTATAGTTCGTGAACCTCCAAAAGATTTGTTAAAATCCAGTCCACTTAGCCCTAATGGTCTTCTTGACAACATCTTTTTGACTAAGTTATCTAGAACTTGCATACTCGTCAACACTGTGTTAAAACATGTTCATGGTAATTTTCCAATTTGTTGTATTTTGATTTTTATTGCCTAAACAAATTTGGTGATCAAATTACTGTGTCCATGTGGTAAGGCTAGAAAAAGCTTTTTTTCATCCAAAAACATTCAGTATCTCACAGAATGCTTATAAATGAATTATAGCCTAGATGTGTTTTTTCCACTTGTTCTTAAAACAATTAACTTGTTCAAGTCTAGATATGCCATTCTTTACAAATTTAGTATTTGTGACAAAAGTTGAATATACAGGCTTCAGATCATGTTGGTCTCACAATGCCCCCAGAACTGCAGGACATGAGGGTACAGGCAGATGGTTTGGGAAAAGGGATAGCCTAATATACTACTAGAAATGTGGGCTGTTAAAAATACTTTATAGCTGTAGAATTGCTTGCAGAACAAAATAAACACAAACTATAAATATAGGGCCTTCTAAAACCCATAAAAACATGCACACGAATATGAACAATAATGAATATGATTAATTTTAAACATTAAAACATGGGATTTTTTTTTTACTCTGATGTGGCTTGAAATACAGCACTGATCATTGTAATGTTTGGTAAAGCTTTAGCTGTAACATCCGTATGATACTTTTATAAGAACAGAATGTATGATCATATGGTAGTTTAAATTTTTATGGGACATTATTTTTCACATGATAATTTTAGAACATTCTACAAATCACACATGAATGGGACCATATCTCATCTTGTTTAATTCTGTATTTATACCGTGGTTTTTATAAACATTATTTTTCATTTCAAAGTAAGCTCTATTGGAGAAAGAATTGTGATTTTATTGCATTGATCAGATTTGATCAGAAGTAGCAGGGCAGTACTTTGAAAGGAAGCTGATCAAATTTGACTGTTTAATCATCACAGTACCATTGATATAATACATTTGCACATGAAATATAAATAATATTTAAAATATATATTCTAAATTTATTTCATTTTTTTTTGTAGTATAATAATTTTGTGTTCAAATTAAATTGACTTACCTTACAGAAGTGGAAGATGGAAAGGGATGAAGAAACTCTTGTCTGCTTCTTTTGATGTAGTGACAGAGGTCCACCCCCTGTACAGAAGAGGGCTTATTATATAGTCCACGAGTAGCACACTCCCTAAATCTTAAAAAAGAAATGCAAATTTACAGGAACAAGTTCAATATAAGTACACATCCAGTATATAGTAGTGTTTTTGATTAACTTCTGATTTTATTTACACTTTTAACTGCAGTATTATGCTATTCGTGACTTCCTTATGACAAATAGTCATCGTTCATTTTTTCGCACAAAGAAAAATAATGTTCCTTACTACTTTCCGTAGTATTACGTTCGCGCAGTACAGCTATAACCTGGTTAGCTAGTTAGCGTAATATTTTGAGCATGTAAACGCGCTTTTCTTTTCTTATTTTCAAACGTGGGGTTAGTTAAAGTGAAGTGCATAATGTGTGTGTTTTTGGTTGAACACTGTATTATAATACAGTGGTAATACCGAGGAGGCTAACGGTGTTTGGACATAGTTCACTGTGAATTATGAGTGAAGCTGAGGAGCAGCGGCCCGTGCCCCGGGAGAGGGCCATCCTCGAGAGTTTCTTCACCCAGCTGGGCATGTTTTCTTTTGACCGGGCCAAGGACTATGTCGAGAGGGAGAAAGACAGCAGCAGGAGCGCTGGGGCGATGTGGGCTGCTCTGCTCGCTGCATTAGCTCACCTGGCGGCCGCAGAGAAGGCCTACCACAACATGACGTTTTTAGGCCAAAAAATGGGTATTTATATTATATTTAATGAATCTGCCCAATTTAAGTTGAGGTTTACTGAATATTTTATATAATCCGACTGTCACATTTAAAATTATCAGTAATTGTAGTTTGTTCTTGAAAATACTGTAACCAAAACAGTTCAAGGCTTTAGCAGCAGGTGGAGCTGAGGCTAATAAATCATAAACATAGGTAGCGTATACTTGTATACTATAACAGCTGACTTCTTGTTCAAACTTTTCTGCAGGTGGACAATCATTTTTCAGTCGTAAAGATTCCATCAGAACTATCTACACCTCTTTGCACAATGAGCTGCGCAAAGTAGTTACTATGGGTCGCCACAGTCAGCCGAGCTCCACCTCATACCTGGAGGACCTGCTGTCTCATCTTTCAGAGCAGCTGTGCCACTTCACACAGGCTCGCATGGAGATGGCGGACCTTTATGAGAAGATGCACTCATTGGGCAGTCAGAAGAACATCAACTCAGAGGAGCTGTTCACAACGCTGGAGACTGTCCTACACAAATACAGTTCAAAGTGTGTATCTGTTTTACTCTGTTTGCACTTTTGCACTTCATAAAGCCTTTTTAATCTGACAGTAGATTTTCTACTTTTATTTTTGTTGAGTCATTAACTGGTTTGAATTTTGTATCCACAGATTTCACCACCCCATTGTTGGTTGCCTGGAGGAGGGCTTTCAGACTGAATTAGATGTTGTAACTCAGTTACTCCGTTGCCAGGCCCAGGTGTCAGAGTGGCACTTCTTGCCAGCTCTCCTAGGCTTGCATGGTTCCCACTCAAAACTTACAACCTGGGGTCAACTTTTCCAGAAACAGAAAGAAACCCGTAAGAATCTTTTTGGAGGACAGTCTCAGAAGGCCGTACAGCCTCCACATTTGTACATGTGGCTCCAGCGTTTCCATGCTGCTCTTCTTGCCAAGTTCAGCTTTTATTTTCATGAAGCCTTAAGTCGGCAAACCACCCCAGCTGACATGAGAACTCTAACTGCCCGCACTACACCAGACTATCATGGCAAAATCTCCTCCTTCATCCGAAAGCATGACACTAGCAATGTGTCCCTGGTTTTTGACAATCGTGGCTCAGAGAGCTTCCAGGGTCATGGCTACCATCATCCACACTCATATAGAGAAGCACCCAAAGGTGTTGAGCAGTTTCCCGCTGTGGTATCACTGCCGTCAGGTGAGCGCCCGCTCACACACTGGCCTAATGTTATCATGATGATGGGAGACCGGGCCGCAGAGCTCAACACTCTGGACAAGGTAGTGCACTTCTATGATGATAAAGTTCAAAGCACCTATTACTTGACAAGGCCTGAGCCTCACTTCACTCTGGTGGTGATCTTTGATGGCAGGAAGTCAGAAAAGGATTTGCACATCACCTCATTCTTGCAAGAGATCTCAGGCTCTCTGAGGAACTCCAAACCGTTTAGCACCCTCAAACCTGGGTCAAAAGGCTGAGCTGGTAGTGATCAGACTCTAGGACATATAAGAGGATTTGCCAAATAAACTGTCTAACCTTTAGAAAGTGTATATTCTGCCATTAATGCTGATTTTAATACTTTGCCAAAATATGTCTCAGACCAAAATCTATTAGTTGTTGACATTGCTGCTGAAATTATTAATTTTACTGCTTGTTTTGTTTTTTGTATATTCAATGTTATTTTTAGTGATTGTTTTAATCCACTCTTAAGAATGGGATTGTAAACATAAACATTTTTGTAATTTTACTATATACTATATAATAATTATATACTATTAGTATTAGTATACAACTAAATACTGCTATAATTCCTGCGGATCACAGAGCAAACTAAGATGAAAGATGACTATTTATGCATTTAGGTTGTTAAAAAGTTGTTGGAAGTATTATAATACTTTGTAACATGTCAGCCTTTTCCATTTTCAAGTCTGCTGTAAATAATAGTGACAAAGAAACAATAATTTTATATAATAAACTGCAGAATGTCTTTTACAGTGACTTGTGTGCAGTCTTTACAAAAAAACATATAACACCAGAATAACAGCTGAAAATGTTGAACACAGTACATAAAAAAAGAACATGAAATCAACTCTAATAAATAAAAATACATATACACGCATGTTCTGTCTGATGAAGACTTGGATGCTAAATTTATTTATGTTTATTTATAATATAAATACAACACAATGATACAATCCATTTGGCTATATGAGCTTATGCATAGGAAGCTCCGTTGTCAAATACAGCAACATTAACAGACAAAAAAACAGTTTCTTTATTATCAAACACATTCAAAGAAACTTCCCTAAAAGTTAAAATGCACCAACATGTTATGATGCTACATGCCAATTACACAATTCTATACATCAAAGTGCAATGTCACAATGGGTTAATGCTTGAATTTACAATTCAGAAATCTACTAAACACTGTTCGATTTTTTTTATTTAGGAATGCTGCTGCTCTTTCTTCAGGACATGCGTGAGTGGATTCACAACTCCCTCAAAAATGACGAGGATTAAAAAAAAAGGCACTTTCACATATACATCAACTTACAACCAACTTGCAACCACATTCACATCCTATCAGGTCCGCAGCTCACAAGTCGTTGTATTGGCACACGCACTTTACCAGCCCAGTATGAGACCACATTCACTATGCTGTTCAAGTTTTGGGGGGACATTTTCACACAGAACCCCACCCTGTTAGCTTACTTTGAATTTAAGGTAAACTACTAAATTTAAACATCTTTCACACATACACACACACATAAAATCCATGCACACAAAGAAAGTGGCATGCTTTTTGCTTTGCACCGTTTTACTGTCTTGCTCTTGTGTGTTTTGGCACTCAAGGCAGGCATGAATTATCTATCGTCTATCACTATTCTATTCTACCTTGCACTTACAAGGGAGCAGAACAAGGGCAGGCAAGCATATTATACAAGTTCTTTCATACTCAGTCATACACACGGTTTTGCGCAAATTTACAAAAAACCATACACCCCGTTCCGAAATAAGGTCCTGTCCAAGCTCCTCACACACTTTGCTTTTGAAACATCACACACCCTGTCTGAAGCTCTGGTTTGGGCATGGGATAACCTTTAAAAACAAGAAGGCTTTGTCTCAGCAACACACTGAACATTCAGTAGATGGCTGAACAGTCATAGTGGAAACATTCATTAAGGTAGCTGAACATTGGTTAAAGAATGTGTCTTGTGTCACTGACAACCTCGAGGCATTTTATGGTTTGAGGTGACAGTGAGCTTAGCAGCTGAACAAAGTAAAAAAAACATAAAAAATAAAGTCACAAAGACATTGTATCATTTTTGATATGTCTTTTGTGGCTTTAACCAAAGTCACTTAAAAGATATGCAGCATTCAACCTAAAATGCCAGCCAGTCTGATTTGATTTTTCTTTTTTTCCCCACAGCAGGCTCTTGAGCTAGCTAAAGTCTATCTCCATAACAGCACAGCCCACATTTACATCACTGAAACTACATTTTACTTGATTTGGATACACTTTCCATGTCTCTCTATTTTCTCATTTACATGATAGGATGCTTAGTCTACACTTCCCTGTATCTCTTTACCAGCAGTTCTTTTAGGTAACCTTTGATAAATGCTTCAATACATGGAGAAAGTAAACTCCTACACACCAAGAGAGTACACACCAACCTGACAACACAGAAATATCATGGCATATCATAGGTCATGTCATATATTATATTTTATTACTACATTAAAACCTTGTAGTCCTTCCTTTTATACCCTCATCGTGTTGATTATAAACATTTCACAGTACCCTGATCTCCTCTTCTGGGCCTGTTTTGGCCTTTTTATGGCCTTGTTTGGCTCACATGGTGCAGGACTTGTCGAGTGCAGGGGGCAGAGGCGGAGTACTGCTTTTCGGTGGGACCACAGGTTTGGGCCTCACAGCAGGAGGCCGCAGTGGTGCCCCTATACGGGCAGCTGCCACAGGCTTAAAAGTGCCCAGGGCATCAGGGGAGGAGTTGGTTGGTCTGGGGGGTCCAGGTGGAGGCCCAGGGAGTGGACTTATGGGGCTCATTGGGCTGAGTGGACTGGGGGTCCCGGGCGTCCCAGGAGTACCAGGGGTACCAGGTGTTCCTGGGGTCCCTGGGGTGCTGGGGGTGCTGTGTGGGCTGGGAGACTCTGAGGAGCAGGTCATGACTGGTCCATTCTTTACCTGCTCCAGAGTGTCCAGGACCACATCAGGAGCGGGCCGGCAGCCCTGACGATCCAGCTGTCTTAACTCTCCCAGAGCTACGGTCACTGTCTCCTCGATGTCCTGTGCAAGAAGAAAGTTTAGTGTGGTTTACAAACCGGGTTAGTTACAAGGGAAAATAATTATCATGATACTGTACCTGTGCCAAGGTGTCATGGTCTAATGTTCTGGTGCGATGAGACTCAGTGAAGCCATGTTGTCCGCTGCAGGAGCGTCTGATGGGTGTGTCCTCAGGCCTCCTGAGGGAGTCGTGTCGGCTTACTGTCATGGTGACCGCAGCAGCTGAACGCCGCCGCCGCTCCGGGCTGTCCAGGGGCGGAGTCAGACCCTGTCCCCGTCCCAGCAGAAATTCTCTGGGACTAAAGTGTCCCGTGACCGGTGGAGAACTGCGCTCCATCACCCCTCCGTTACCATGGTGATAGTTGTCATTAGAACGGCCAAGGGGACGCCGGAACAAGCCTTCAGTGCGCTTCCTCCGATGGCTGTCAAAAGTACATTAGCTGAGGTTAGGAGATTACTCGCTAGTGGTTAGCAATACAAAAATAATATGAAATGTTTGTAGGAGCTATTAACTTAGACTTGACTGAAGTGATAAGCCACAGTTATCACTCTGTTACATTGCTTGTGCATACTGTTAGAAATAATTGTCAGAGAAGAGGAAAAGTGTGCCTGACAGTGAATCACATGAGATAAAGCTGTGAATGCAATGAAGAAATTCACAGGTATTTTAAAGGTGAGAGAGCAAGGGGAAAATGTGTTCAGTTTTCAGTGCAGCTAAAAATACATGTGTCTTTTTGTGATAATGGAAAATGTCTTACATTACAGACCTGTTATAGGTCTCAGAAGGCCTGATGTCAGTGGGCGAGCTCAGTTCACTTCTGGATCTCTTGTCATCTGTGCTGCTACTCCCACCGTCACTGTCCGCTTTCTGACTAAGTGTATCTGACATGGTGTCTCCCCTAAAGACACACAGTAGCACAGACCAATAAGATGCAGTCTGCTCTGAAAACATAGTGCCGCACACCAATCAGCAATTAACAGATCAATGACCAGCAGTTAGTCTCAGCCCATTAATCAACAAGGTGTGCTGCAGGACAGCGGCAAGTCCACATAAAGCTTCAGAATACAGTAAATCTCTTCTGAAAGCCGCTACAAATACATAAATATTTTCATAAACTTACTTGAAGAATCTTGGATTTGATTTGACTGACTGGACTAAGCTAACAAGATAATAACCTGGGTTTCTGTTAATGTTCCT